>ONZH01003675.1:0-66073 GCA_900303285.1 Rhinella marina | reverse complement strand
GGCTTCGATGATTATTCTGTATGGAGGGGCTTCTCCTGTTCTGGGGTCTTTAAGGATGGATACTTTAGAGAAGTCAGTGGGATTTTGGAGAGGTTCCTGGTGATTTTGGGTCCCGCTGATGTGTAAAGCAGCCTGGCCCGGCGTCGGCCTCTATGACCTATCACTAACCTTTCCTTATCTGTAATTAATGAGTTAGTTTTGGCCCGGCCGTGTGTGCAGAGGGAGTTGTGTACAAATACAGTTGTGTATACGGTATATATGCGGTCCCTGTAGAACAGTGACAGGTGTGGAGCGTTGTGTTAGCCATATCTCCCTGTGGTTAGTTCTCATGGTGTAACCTTCCGGTCCTAAGCCCATGTCATCCTACCTCTTTATCTTGGTCGTGGTTCTCGGAGCTGTTATATATGCACTGGGATCAAGGCCGAGCAAGCCGAACAATACTGATATTTTCACTCTTTCTCTGCCATCTTGGTGCGGTGCCAGTGCGGCATCCAGCATTCTGAGACATCTAACTAATTCTTCTGCTCCTCATCCTTCCTCTCAAAGCTTGCAGTCACAGAACTGCAGCTGCACCTCCAAGTCTTTTTCAGCCATATTATTCCCTGTTTCAGCTGCACAGTTAGATGCATTTCTCTCACAAGCAGGAATGTCTTTTTTTTTCTGTAGGATCTTCCAGCACTGTACTACTGTGACATCCTTTCCCTTAATTCACACTATGTTTGTTCTTACCTCTGGAGATCATGGAAGAGATAAAGAGGAGGAAATCATACTTCCTCTCAGCCGTCCTCTTTGTATTTGTTACTGAGGATGGATCTTGCCTGACAACAGGCGGTGGATGAAAGTGAGACCCCTAGTGGCCATGACGCTACAGATTTTTTTCAGGTGAATGCTGGCAGATATTTTTTTTTTAAATGGAGTGATTATAAATGTCCTTCAGGGATCCTTGAAGAATAGAGATGATGTTTCTTCTATGTTTCACATATTGGACAAGGTTCCTCAAAAGTGATCAGAACCTTGACTTTCACCTCATTTTTGGATAAGATATATCTGACTTATTTTTCTCTATGCTTCACACACAAAAAATAGTATTCCTACCCGGATACGATAAACAAGCAGGATAGCTGCTGTTGATGGATCCTGTTATGGTTATATTCTATTCCAATAACCTTCTTAACACATCTGTAGTTGCACCTATCCTCCTTCAGAAGTAGCCAAGTGTCCAAGGTTCAGTTAATCAGGTTCCTTCCACAATTTCTTACAATTTTGGGACATCCCTTTTTGATGATGAGAAGCATCTTGGCAAACTGAAGGTGTTATACATTTCCTACTTTTCCATGTCTTTTTAATTCTTTCTTTCCTTTATCCTACTCCTCTTCTTCTTTCTCCTCCACATCCGTCTTCTCTATTGCCTTGTCTTCTTCTTCCTCCTTCCTCTTCTCTTTCTTCTCTTCCTCCTACTGCCTGTACTTTACCATCTCTTTCTCCCAATTCTTCTTTTTCTTCTCCTCTTCATTCTTCTTATTTCTTTCTTCCCTCCTTCGCCTCCCTTTTCTTCTCCTCTTCTGTCGCCTTATTTTTCCTTTTCTTGTTTTTTTCTTTTCCTTCTCCATATTTTCCTTATCTGTTACTTCCTGCTTTTCTGCTTCTCCTTTTCCTTCTCCCTCTCTCCTTCTATTCTTCATCTTCTCCTTCCTCTTCATCTTCTCATCTTCCATCTGCTCTGTATTCTTTTCCTTAATTTCCTTATTATTATTTCCTTATTCCCTATTTATTCTTCTTATCTCTTTTGCTTCACATTCATTGTGAAGTCTTTCTTCTCCTTTTCGTCCTTCATCCTCTTCATTTCACCTTTTTTCCCGTTTTCTTCCCAATCTCTTCCCTTTCACCCCATTACCTATACCTTCTCTTTCCTTCTCCTCTTTTTCTCCTATTCTTTTTCTTCCTATACCTTCTTCCCTCTCTTAATCCTCATTTGTATATTCTTTTCGTTCTCCTCTTCACCTCCTTATCTTTCCTTTTTAAGTTTTCCTTCTCAATCTTTTCTATTTCACCCTTTTCACGCCTCCTCTTCTTTTTCCTTCTTCTCCTTTTCCTGTTCTTCCATTTCTTCATCCTTATTTCCTTCTTCTTGTCCTTCTCCTCTTTCTTTTCCTCATTGTTCTCCTTCTTATCTGCTTCCTTCTACTTTGTATTTCCCTTCTCCCTTTTTTCTCTCTTTTTCATCGTCTTCCCCCTTTCCTCTTCCACCACAGGTCATGTTGTGTGTTCCTCCCACCTCTTAGACCCTATGTACAGATCTTTCCAGCAGTTATATTAGGATATGTTTTTTCTTGTTTGTGTTTGGCTTTTTATGGTTTTACCAGTTATAATATGTGTGGAGATGTCTATAGGGAGAAGTCATCTGCGAGAACCTCCATACACATGGCTCAGTGATGGGGTGGGCTTAGGTCCTGACCATCATCAGTGGGCTTCAGTTGGATGTTACACCGACCTCTAGCTATAGCGTGACCCTTAGTGTAAAATTATCACATTATTTATCCAGCATAGTTGCTACGAATGAATCGTGCTGATCCAATTCGGAAAACCGGAATCAGTGCGGAGACTACTTGTGACAAGTGAGGGTGCACGTTACCAAGTGCCAAGTAGGGCGACCACATGTGTTATGGTAAGTTATCATCTTTGGACTGATTTATGGGCCTTCTGTGGAATATACACCCTGTGGAGTAAAGTGGGTGACATGCCCCATTTGAGAGGGAGCTGTGTAATACCTTACTTCTCCTGTGGGGGCACTGCAGGAAAACTGAACACTTTCTTCCAGGTTTCCATAGATAATGCTAGTTTCACACTAGCGGCAGCACGGATCCGGCAGGTGAAGGGGACCACTGGATCCGTGCTGCCGCAGGTGCACGTGTGGGACTGGAACCGCGCTCCAGTTCCATGCGGATCCATGTTGCTGCGGATCCATGTTGTATTTTCGTTCCGGCCGCCTCTCAACAGGGGTTAACGTGCTGCGGCCCGCCCCCGTTACAGTGAATGGGACCTGCGTGGGCAGGGGCGTGCACCCCATTTTTCTGCAGTGCATGCTAGGATTCCCGTATAACCCCATGCACACCCTGCAAGGCATGCTGGTCCTCCACCAGGAGCCGCGGTCCCATGGTTGGCACGGCCTTGTGGTTGTAGTGCCAGCAGCTTGTCTGCAGTTCTCTCCGGACTTGCATTATTCTTTCTCATATTGCAGAGAGGAGGTAATCTGCAGTGCACTGTGGTGCGGGTTTATTTTTTATTTTGTTGCAATGCTGGCTGCCGGTCCTCAGGAATGACCCCTGCATTGCAGCTTTGGTAATAATTCCTCCACTTGGAGGTGAGCTCATTTGCAGAGCACTTTATTAAATTACTGCAGCAGAGAGCGGCCTTGTTGTGTGCGGTGGGGGAGGCTGGGATAAAAGATGCAGGCCGTATATTGAACGGTTTGATGCACATAGATAAATGAGGATGTCTATCAGCGGAGGGGGGGGAGGGGCTGCGCTACGGACGCCCCATGTCTCCATGTGGAGATGGAGTTCCCTGTAATAAGACAGATACAGGATTAGGGGGTTCTTGTAAACAGACTCCGATACCGGCGGCAAATGGAAGATGTGTGACAGGGAGGGTCAGACACATATATACTATATATATATATATAT
This sequence comes from Rhinella marina, assembly GCA_900303285.1. Classification (NCBI taxonomy): domain Eukaryota; kingdom Metazoa; phylum Chordata; class Amphibia; order Anura; family Bufonidae; genus Rhinella; species Rhinella marina. Next base: position 62,390 of record ONZH01003675.1, on the reverse strand, counting down.
ATATATATATATATATATATATATACTAGACATATGTATATAACACATACATAAATATATATAAAACACATTCATACATATATAAAACATACACATACATACATACATACATAAAGATATATAAAACACATACATCTAATATATAAAGCTGAGTGTGTGTGTGTGTGTGTGTGTGTGTGTGTATGTCCGCTAAAGGAATCCGCACCGCTGCAGCTACAATCACAAAATTTGGCACACATGTACATCAGGTGTCCAGGACGTACCGTTACTGAGATATTCCCAAAAAGTGCATTAGCCAATAGTATCCTGGTCACATGACCCTTATCAGCCAATAGAAGCTCACAGGCACACATCAGGTTTCTATGACAACCTAGCCAGTTCACTGCTGTAGGTCTGCATTAAAGAGGCAGAGCACTGTGGATGACAATGGTAAATGGGTATTCCCAGTTACCATAACTATAACTTATGTTTTAGACTAACTCTTCATCAATCATTACCTCATATAATGTAAATTTTACATATTTACTGTTCAGTAGTAATAAAAGAGGTTTTCTTCCACTGCTACCCACCTTCCTCCTAAATCAGGCATCGACCTGTAATTCCGGCCACCGTCAAAAGAAGGACTTAAAAGCACCACCCCCAGATCCCACTAAGTCACGCCCCTGACTCAGTCAGGCCACGCCCCTTCCATGCTGCATTTGACCGGGATTAAAAATATTGGTAAAAATCACCTTATGTCAGCTGCAGGGTGGGGGGAGGGTAACTTTCTCCCTGCAGCTCATTGCTCAGACTGCACAGTGCTGCTGCTGAGAGTGCTGCTGCTGTGTCCATCCAGGCCCTGCGCATGACAGAGGACAGGGAGTCTGAAAGCCAGACCGTCCAGCCTAAAACAAGACCTCTGGCCACCCTAGGGGCAGGCTGATGTTAGGGTGGCCAGATGTCTGGCTTTAGGCTGGACAGTCCAGTTTTCTGGCTACCTGTTCTTTGTCCGATGCAGTGCCTGGACAGACACAGGGATGTCCACCCTTTCAGTAGCTCACACTCAGACAGCTTCTCCTCCATGTCTTCACGGAGCCAGGGCGGGGCGTGGCCTTATGTTTAGTGATGTGTCTTCATGGGAACTGGGGGCGCTGTTTCACGTTTGGGGGAATGGCCGGTGAGGTCTGGCTTTCTGGGGTGAAGACAGTGGCCACTCTAGCTGCTGTGGAGGTCACAGTTAAAGGGGCGGGCTTCTGTAGAGGTCACTGTTAAAGGGGTGGGCAGCTGTAGAGGTCACTGTTAAAGGGGCAGGCTGCTGTAGAGGTCACTGTTGAAGGGGCGGGCTGCTGTAGAGGTCATGTCAGGGCTGGGATACACAGAGAAGGGGTAAGTGATCCCTAAGCTTAATCCCAACCAGTTTCCCTGCCTATTGCCCACTCAGGCTAACCCCTGAGTCGACAACCTGAAGACTTGAAATACACTAGCAAAGTGCAGGGGATGGGAAGACAAACAAGACAGACAAACAAGAACCAAATGGGTAGTCAGGTAGCCGCGTCAAAACCAGGAGAGTACGTCAGGAACAAAATCAGCAAGCAAAGAGTAGTCACAAAACACGCCGAGGGTCAAAGAACAACAAGAGTCTAAACTGCAGAGCAAAAATGTCAAACCAGGTAGTAGCAAGGAAACTCCAAACACTGGCAGCCAGGTAAACATTTGAGGGCCTTAAATACCTAGCAGACCCCACCCAACCAGCTGACTGGGAGGAGAAAGCAAGGAACAAAAACTTAACTCATGAGATACCAAATGAACAGAAAATAAACAGACACTATTTATTGCTCGCGTTTTCCGGTGACCAGTAACAGGCCGCGAGCGAGAGTGCGCACCAGCCACGTCCCTGGCACTTATGACCAGCCAGAGACCGCCGGCTGGAGGAGGAGCCTGCCGAAATAGCGGACGAAGCCTGACCACGGGCAACCACCTCGCCACCAGAGTCAGAGACAGGACCAGCAGAACGGGTGCAATGACTGCTGGTCCTGACAGGTCACTGTTAAAGGGGCGGGCTGCTGTAGAGGTCACTGTTTAAGGGGCGGGCAGCTGTAGAGGTCACTGTTAAAGGGGCGGGCTGCTGTAGAGTCACTATTAAAGGAGCGGGCTGCTGTAGAGGTCACTGTTAAAGGGGCGGGCCGCTGTAGAGGTCTCTGTTAAAGGGGTGGGTCACTGTAGAGGTCACTGTTAAAGGGGCTGGCCGCTGTAGAGGTCACTGTTAAAGGGGCGGGCCGCTGTAGAGGTCACTGTTAAAGGGGCGGGCTGCTGCAGAGGTCACTGTTAAAGGGGTGGGCCGCTGTAGAGGTCACTGTTAAAGGGGCGGCCTGCTGTAAAGGTCACTGTTAAAGGGACGGGCTGCTGTAGAGGTCACTGTTAAAGGGGCAGGCACTGTAGAGGGCACTCTCGATATCTTTTAACGACACACACACACAAACAGTAAAATAAATAAATTAAATATACCCAGGCGAAGCCGTGTCCTTCAGCTAGTAGTATATATAAAGCACATACATAGTATATATAAAGCACATACATAGTATATATAAAACACACATTTATATATCAAACATATACATACATAAATATAAAACACATACATAAAACATATACAGTACATACATAAATATACACACATATACATACAACACATATACATAAACACACATACTATATATATAAAACATATGCATGCATAAAAATATATATAATGATACAGACACATTTATACATAAACAGCTACATATAAATATGTAAAACACATACATAGTATATATATATATATATACTAACACATACATAGTATATATAAAACACATACATAAAACATATACATAGTATATATAATATATATATATATATATATATATATATATAGTATTATATATATAACACATACATAGTATATATATATATATATATATATATATATATATAACACATACATAGTATATATAAAACACATACATAAAACATATACATACATAAATATACACACATACACCACATATACATAAAACACAGTATATATAACACATACATACATTTATATAAAACATATACATACTTTAAAATATATATAATACATACGTACACATTTATAAACACACAGATACATAAACAGCTACATATAAATATGTAAAACATACATATGAATGTATAGACACTTGCATACACTTAAAGACATACATAAAAACACTACAGATATACACACAAATATATATATAACACATACAAACATATGAACACACATACAAAACATACATAGAAAGATATAAAACACATGCACACATATATAAACACATCTTCTGTACATAGAAACACACACATACATACGGTATGTATAAGTTCAGTCACCGTTCTGCTGACCGGCTTCACATTTTAATGCAACAAAATCACATTACAGTGATCCAGCAAATCAGGTTACAGTGACCGCGCTGCGTCTGTATGTATGACTATGGAGAAAACCTCAGGCTGCACTCTCTATGGACGCATAGAAATGACTGCGTCCATGTGCAATCCACAAAAAGATGCGGATCGGACGCGGATCCAAAATGCGGTCAAGTGATGAGGGTTAATAAACTCCTTCTCGGTCTCTGTCCGGTTTCTGACACCACATGTAGCTTTTCACATCTATTTCACATCGGCCCACATTTACTAAGGAATCTGCTCCAAAGATTGTTCGAAAAAAGTGTCACAATTTCGTGCCTCCAAGGTTTTTACAGCTTTTTTTTTACATGTATCCTCAAAAAATGGGCGGAGTCTAAGATGCATCATTTTGCCCAATCATTGTGGCGCCGTTCTGGATTAAAAATCCGTCAATGTCTGGTATAGAGTCAGAGAAAAGTGTCTGTCCCTGCATCAGATTTATCCTGCAGCCTGAGCCCTGTGATACATCTGGTGTCGGTCTAAACTACCGCCATCTATAGGTTTAGTAAATCTGTGGTGCTACATGGCAGCCACTGTGCCTGTGGGCTGGTGGGGACCAGTGCCGTGGAAACATAGCCTGACTGCTGGAGAGTCGCTGGACTGCTGGGTCTCGCCTAGGGTTGCCACCTTTACCAACAAAAAATAAAACAAAACAAAAAATACTGTGGGGGTGTGGCTTAACACGGGGTGTTAAGTCGTTATGTGATAATGTGGCTCCCAGTATTAATAATGCCCTCATTAGTGCCCCCCAGAATTAATAATGCCTCAATGGCCCCTAGAATTAATAGTGCCCCCATTAGCGCCCCTCAGTAATATTAATGCTCCCATTAGTGCCCCCCAGAATTAATGATGCCCCCATTAGCGCCCCCCAGAATTGATAATGTCCCCATTAGCGCCCCTTAGAATTAATAGTGCCTCCATAGTGCCACCAGTACTAATAATGCCCCATTAGTGCCCCCAGTAATATTAATGCCCCATTAGTGCCCCCCAGAATTAATAATGCCCCCATTAGCACCCCTCAGTAATATTAAAGCCCCCATTGGTGTCCCCCGAGAATTAATAATGCCCCCATTAGTACTCTTCAGTAATATTAATACTCCATTAATTATTAATTAATAATTCCCCTAGCATTAATAATGCCTCCATAAGCTCCCCTTGGTTATATTAATGTCCCAATTAGCGCCCCCGCAAGAATTAATATGTCCCCATTAGCGCCCCCTAGAATTAATAGTGCCCCCAATAATACTAATGACCCATTAGTGCCGCTAGTAATAGTAATGCCCACATTAGTGCCCCGCAGAATTAATAGTGCCCCCATTAGTGACCCCTGAAGTCAATAATGCCCCCAGCTCACCTCCTCCATTTGATCGCGCCCGGTGAACACTCGCTGCTGACTGGATGCTCAGAACAGGACCTGGGAGACGTCATCTCACTGGAGCGTAGGTCCTGTCCGGAGCTTCCAGTCAGAGAGAGTGTTCACCGCGGCGCGAGCAAATGGAGGAGGTGAGTTTTTTTTGTTTTTTTTTCCTTAACACAAGTGGGGGGTGGTAAAGGTTGGACTAATAAGCTCCCCACTATAGAAGCGCTCATTAGTAACAGTCCGCACAGGAAAACACTGGTAGTTATTATTGCCGATAGAGATACACTGCATACTGTATGCACTTCTGGGCTTTCCTAAGGCTGGCTCCTCCACCAGTACACATAGAATATACAGAATTCATACAGAATACCAGGACTGAAAGAAGTGCTGCCCCCTACTGGCTGATTATGTTAGTACATGACTACTGTAATAGATCATTCAGGTGAACCCCCTTGTAATTACACTCTATGTATCCCTTCTTCTTGATACCCCCTGTATATTCTATATACCCCCTTGCTCTGCCCCATTATTCATCATAACCCCTGTATTTTCTATGTAACCTCTTTTGCCCCATTATTCCTCATTAGGCTTAGTTGCCCATAGCAACCAATCAGATTCCACCTTTCATTTATCACAGTTTCTTTGGAAAATGAAAGAAGGAATCTGATAGGTTGCTATGGGCAACTAAGCCAGTTCTACTTTACACCAGTTTGATAAATGACCCTATAAGTATCCCCCTTCCTCTGCCCCATTACTCCTCATACTCAATGTATACTCTATGTACCCCCTTCTTCTGCCCTATTATTCCTGATACCCCCTGTATACTCTATCTACCCCTTTCTTCTGCCCCATTAATCTTCATACTCAATGTATACTCTATCTACCCCCTTCTTCTATTCTATTATTCCTCATACCCCTGTATACTGTATATAACCCCTTCCTCTGCCCCATTATTCCTCATACCTCCTGCATACTCTATGCACCCCCTTCCTCTATCCCATTATTCCTCCTACACCCTGTATACTCTTTGTGGCTTCTTCCGTTAACCCCATTATTCTCATGCCCCCTGTATACTCTATGCACCGCGTTCCTCTGCCCCCATTATTCCTCCCTTTATATGCCATGTACCCCTTCCTCTACTCTCATTAATCCTCATATCCCCCCTATATATTCTATGTAGCCAACTTCTTCACATTCACGCCCATTATAATCCTTCATGTACCCCTCCCCCTTCGCCCTATTATTCCTTAATATATCTCTGTATGTACCTCCTCCTTCCAATCCTATTTACCCCCTTGATATCCCCCTATTACTTATCGTGTACCCCCTTGTTCTCCCCCATTATCCTCATACCCCCTGTATACGTACCTCCTTCTTCTGCCCCCCATTATTCCTCATACCCCCCATCTTTCTACTTACCCCCCCCATTATTCCTCATACCCCCTGTACCCTGTTCTCTCGCCCCATTATTCCTCATACCACCCCTGTATAACGCTTTGTACCCCTTCTTCTGCCCCATTATTCCTCATACCACCTGTATACTTTTGTTACTCTGCCTTTCTTCTGCCCCATTATTCCTCATACCCCCTGTATACGCTATGTACCCCTTCTTCTGCCCCATTATTCCTCATACCCCCTGTATACGCTATGTACCCCCCTACTTCTGCCTCATTATTTCCTCATGAACCCCTGTATACGCTATGTACCCCTTCTTTCTGCCCCTTATTCCTCATACCCCCTTGTAACTCTATGTACCCCTTCTTCTGCCCCATTATTCCTCATACCCCCTGTATACCTATGTACCCCTTTCTGCCCATTTTCCTCATACCCCCTGTGTACGCTTGTACCCCTCTTCTGCTATTATTCCTCATACCCCCTGTACGCTTGTCCCCTTCTCTGCCCCATTATTCCTCATACCCCCTGTATACCCTATGTATTGTGCCCCATCCCCCTTCTTCCCATTATTCCTCATACCCCCTTATAACCCTATGTACCCCTTTCTTCTGCCCCATTATTCCTCATACCCCCTGTATATACGCTATGTACCCCTTCTTCTGCCCCTTATTCCTCATACCCCCTGTATACGCTATGTACCCCCTTCTTCTGCCCATTATCCTCATCCCCCCTGTATACCCTATGTACCCCTCGTTCTGCCCCATTATTCCTCATACCCCTGTGGTATTCTATGAACCCCCTCGTTCTGCCATTATTCCTCATACCCCCTGTATACCCTTGTACCCCCTCGTTCTGCCCCATTATTCCCATTACCCCTGTGTATTCTATGAACCCCCTTCTTCTGCCCCATTATTCCCATTACTCCCAGAACAGAACAGATCCACCAGGAAAACTATAAATATCTTTGTAGAGGAAGGAAATCTCCGGGAGAATCCGAGGGCAGCCATCACTATGTGTATATATAGAGGGATGATGAATGGCGGTCTGTGGGGACTGGGGCTGATTCCTGGGTTACTATATATAGGGACCAGTGATGAGTGTGGATATATAAAACACCAGGAGCAAATGGAGCAAAGACGAACACGAGACTGAAATAGAGAAAGCAATGAGCTCAGCGTCTCTCCAGGGTCTGCACCGAGTCTACAGCTCATCTTGGAAGAGCATTAGTGAATGGAGGATGTGACCCCGGCCTGCAGCAAGTGAACCTAAAGAGCCCGGGGACTCAGGGTCTATCTATACGCTGATAAAGTACGAAACAGGCCATTTGCTGAAGCAGCTGCATAATATCTGGAGGCACTGACCTAATATCTGGAGTACTGCTGGTATAATATCTGGGGGAACATAGTATCTGGAAGGCACTGTACTGCTGGAAAGCTGTACTGCTGAATAGTATCTGGAGGCATTGTACACTGCTATAATATCTACTGACACTGCTGGCTACTGGTTGGTTGTATAATATCTGGAGGCCTGGGTATCTGCGGCTTAATAATATCTGAGGAGGCTGTACTGCTGGAATAGTATCTGGAGGCTTGTACTGCACTGTACTGCTGGTATAATATACTGCTGAGGCACTGTACTGCTGGAATAGCTGGAGGCATTGTACTGCTGGTATAATATCTGGAGCACTGTACTGCTGGTATTATATCTGGAATGTACTGCTGGTATAATATCTGGAGGCACTGTACTGCTGGTATAATATGTGGAGCACTGTACTAATATCTGGACTGTACTCTGGATATCTGGTAGCATTGTACCTATATATATCTGGAGGCACTGTACTGCTGATATATATCTGGAGGCTTGCACTGCTGGTATAATATCTGAGGCCTGTACTGCTGGTATAATATCTGGAGCACTGTACTGCTGCTGAATAAATATCTGGAGCGCTGCTGTACTGCTGGTATATATAATCTGGAGGCATTGTACTGCTGGTACTGCTGGAATATCTGAGAGGCTGCTGTACTGCTGGTATAATATCTGGAGGCATTGTACTGCTGGTATAATATCTGGAGGCGCTGTACTGCTGGTATAATATCTGGAGGCACTGTACTGCTGGTATAATATCTGGAGGCACTGTACTGCTGGTATAATATCTGGAGGCGCTGTACTGCTGGAATATAATTCTGGAATAGCTGGCTGCTGGTATAATAATCTGGAGGCATTGTACTGCTTTATTACTGCACTGTATGCTTTAATATCTGGAGGCGCTGTACTGCTGGTATAATATCTGGAGGCTTATACTGCTGTATATAATACTGGAGGACTGTACTGCTGGTATAATATCTGGAGCTACGCTGTTACTGCTGGTATAATATCTGGAGGCGTTACATCTGCTGGTATAATATCTGAGGCGCTGTACTGCTGGTATAATATCTGGAGGCACTGTACTGCTGGTATAATATCTGGAGGCACTGTACTGCTGGTATAATATCTGGAGGCACTGTACTGCTGGTATAATATCTGGAGGAGCTGTACTGCTGCTATAATATCTGGAGGCACTGTACTGCTGCTATAATATCTGGAGGCGCTGTACTGCTGGTATAATATCTGGAGGCACTGTACTGCTGTATAATATCTGGAGGCGCTGTAATGCTGTTAATGGAGCGACCTGTACTGCTGGTATAATATCTGGAGGCGCTGTACTGCTGGGATATCTGGAGGCTGTACTGCTGGTATAATATCTGGGGCGCTGTACTGCTGCGTATAATATCTGAGCACGCTGGAATGTACTGCTGGTATAAATAGGCGCTTGTACTGCTGGTATAATATCTGGAGGCGCTGTACTGCTGGAATAGTATCTGGAGGCACTGTACTGCTGGTATAATATGTGGAGGCACTGTACTGCTGTTAAAGAGTCTGTTTACCACTGGTATTTTATATAGATAGATAGATAGAAAGATAGACTGTAGACAATCTTTCTTATGTATTTTGGCATCTATGGTTCCATATGGCAGCCAGCTCCCTGTGTAATAGTTAGCTAGCTAGTGGAGGTCAGTGGCACTTACAAATTGGTGCATCATCCTAGGGACTTAGGTAGACTAGTGGAGGTGAGTGACATTCCTAAATAGGCGCTGAGGAACGTGTTCAGATAACCTGTGACACACCTGGACAGGAGGAACAGACCAGCCAGCTTGCCACCCAGAGTTAAAAACCTGTGTTGACAGTGACATTTGAAAGTACAAAAATATAGTGCGGTGTCACTCACATCAACATCCTATAACATACCACCTATGACATCACCACTCATGGTATACAATGTAATCATAGCATGGCATTAGTATACAGAGCATGCACTTCGTACCTCGCTGACCTCTCCTACACTCATCATACAGATACATATTCTCCAGAGTGATCTTCTGGATGGATACACTGATGGGGGGTGAATCTTTTATGTGAGCACTGACTATATACAGTAGCGTTTCCTCAGCTGGTTCCTTCGGATGATGACTTCAATGAGTCCTTCGGATGATGACAGTCTTCAATGTCCTCGACATCGCTCCTCTTGCAGAATTCATCCCATTACAGTAATTAGTTGCAGTGCAGTAACTGGACGGAGTCACATCAGCAGAAGAGATGCGGGCGGGAGCCTCCCTTTAAATCACCCGCCTGACATTGATGACATGAAGTATGCTCCTGGTATTGACCATGCACCATCCTGACACTTCACTAATACCGGGCCGGGTGCAGGGAGTCTTCTCGTGTCTGAGGACAGGTGAATCAATTACAGGATTAGTCGTCTTGATTTACACCGCCCTTGTCGATACATCATTGCTCGGAAATATGGTCAAGCTCCATTTCGTCTGATGCCTTCACAAAATGCATTGACCATTCCTCCCTCTAGAATGTGTGATGGTACCTCACAGGCCAAGATGGCATCTATAGACAAGAGAGTTCCCAGTGTAAGAACCAAAATTAACCCGAATTCTTGGCTACAAACGTTATCCAAGAATAAGGCCTTCTTCACTCCTACCCCACCTCCTTAATATAGCCAGAGGCATATAAAGGCAAGAGGGTTCCCAAAGACAAATACTAAGGCTGCAAACTCCATCCAAGATTAAGAGGGCCTTGCTCACTCCCACCATCACCCCATCAGTGCCCTCAATGTAGCCAGAGGCATGCACAGAAGAGAGGATTCCCAGGGCAAGAACCAAAACTGGGTCATCTTCTTGACTACAAAGCCCATCCAATAATAATAGGTTCTTGTTCACTCGCACCTTACACCGTATCAGATTCTTGGAGAAGAAATTGGTGCAACCTAACCCACCTGAAACCACAGAACTAACATCTAAAGATTGGTACCAGTTTAGGACACTGCACAGTTTTCCACAAAGACATAACAGAGGTCCATAGTTATAGGTGGTACTCATCTCCAGAACATCCCACAGTCTTGAGGGACGTCAACATTGCCCATTAGAAACATTTCATGGCGAGCCAGTGAGTTAATTAGTGTTCGGCAGGTTGGTCTTTCTGGAGCTGTTCCTGGTGCTGAATGCTCCCTATTTCTCTCAACTAAGTGTCTACATACCTTAGCTATCCAAGATTCATGTAGCTGATTTTTCTCCTGGATATCTCATGGAGAGTGTTATAGTCCTCTTTGAACTTTGCTCTATTACCCCCCTGAGTTACCCTGACTGTTATCTCGGGCATTACTCATAGTGTAGACTCTAGAATCATGGTACATGATTTGGAAAGTTAGTCCATGACAGTTTGGAAGGCAAAAATGGCCAACGGCTGTCTCTCATGACTCTCTCAATCCCTTCCGCTTGGCTGACCATGCATGGTGTCCTGAATGGAGAGTGAGAAAGCCGCTGGTTGACTACTCCAGAAGCATCTTATCTCTCCAAGAACAAAAGGAATGCTCACTTCAACATACAACTGCCGATATCGTCAGAGTCAGATGGCCCCCATGCCATCTGCCAAAATCAACAAGTTTGGCTCACACTTATGGCCAGCTTTAGAAGTTATGCCAGATCTTCTGATGGGTTGCAGACAGTGTTTGGTTCTTCGGTTCTACCACAGGAGATGAACACACTGTTACGGGGAGCTGGCGGCACGCTTCCTCCGTGCAGCACCACCGGACTCCCAATGTTGTTCAGGAGCGAGGATGAGATGTGCGTCCTCGTCTCCATGACAACAGGGGTAGGGAGGAGCTGGCGCGCGTTCAGTCTCAGCGTCCTCCCCATCCCCTTGTTGACAGACAGGCGGAGCTTCAGAGCGCTGGCAGGTGGACCAGCGCTCAGCTATGAATATGTGTGCTATAGGTCACGTGACGCTGGCCACGTCACGTGACCTACCTCTGAGTACTGGCAAGTCTCCTGGTTTAGACTTCGGCTCGGCGACTTTGTTATTTCTTGTGGTTCTGTTTTTATTATGTTCTTCTGTTTTCTCCCCTTCCCTGTACGACCCAGCACGTACTAGGTAAGGGACTGCCGTCTAGTTGTACGCCGTTGCCTAGGACGGGTCGTGCAAGTAGGTAAGGTCAGAGGTGGGGTTGAAGTCAGGGCCCACCATGTAAATAGTAAATAGTGACATGGCACGACCACTTCTAACTGGTCGAATAGGTAATTTCTGTCTCAGCCGAGGGGAAAAAACACCCTATTAATTAGTTCCAAAATTGCCTCCAGATGGGGTCGTCTTTGGCTGGACCTTTGGGGCCCATTGGATTAAGTTCTCAGTTGGGACAGTCTAAGCCCTGTTTTAGTCAAGGATGGTCTCTTCCTCAAGAATCACTTCAATGTGTCATGTCATGAACTGAGCACTTGAGGTCCTACGTGGGGCTCACAGCTGAGGGACGCCACAGCTATGACCGAATCCTTTCTGTAATTTGTGTCATCTCTGACGCCATCCTCTAAGGCCCCCTTTGCTAGGTACTGTCCCTTTAGCGGTCTCAGTGCTCCACAAGAGACATCAGTCATGATTTATGGCTGCACTCTAGAGCCCCGGAATCATCACTCATTATTCATTTTGACATCACTCAATTGCTTTTGCTCACATTGATAGACCCCAAGACAGTTCTATGATTGACAATGCAAGGAGCGCTCTCTCCTGTCATGTCTGTCTACTGCTGTCTACTGTGTCATTTACGCCCAGCATAGAGCAGTCTGTGAGGGAGCTGTCTTATGAGCTAGATCCATCTTTAGCTGTCTACTCATAGAAAACAGTAATTGACTCCAGCAGTCTCTTATGTTTTCTCCGGCAGTTGGTGTCTCTCTCATATGTCATGTCTTGTCTAGAGGTCTATAAGGGAACACTTTCTAGTGTTGAGCCTGTCTATAAACTGTCTCTTTTCTTATAACGGAGCTCTTTATACTGTGGTGCTTGTTTCTAGCTCTCTATTTTGTAGCAGTCTCTGATGTAGTTCATAATGGAGCACTCTCATCCTTTATGTCTGAAGTACTCTCACTTTCTATAATGGAGTCTCTCTATAGCATTGAATCTATAGCTGTCTCACACTGTATCTGTAACTGTCTCTGTGATGTTTGATGACTGCTGTATCTTTCATTGTATGACAGGATGGCCCTCTCTCCTGTTGTGTCTGTCTACAGCTGTCCATTAAGTAGGTCTCTTAGTCTATGCATTCACTGTTGTGCCCCTACTACATGCTGTCTCTCTGCTGTGCTCTCTGTCTAGTAGAGAAGGTGGTGCGGTCTAGTTGTCTATCTGACTACTGTCACGGTTGCTGTTCCTTCAAGATATGTCCTACTATAGAAGTAGGTCACTCTACCTGTCTTTCTGTCTCGGTTGCTGTCTAGCTCTACTCTGCTGTCTCTTTTTTTCTATAGAAGAAGGTGCACTCTAGATATATATTTCTGAGGAGGTCTCTATACTGCGGTCAATGCTTTACGATGAGTCCTACTATTGAAGAAGGTGTACTCTAGCTGTCATTAGACTGTTGTCTCAAGTGCTGTCTCTCTACTGTATTGGCCTCAGTTCTAGATGATGTATTCTACAAAAGAAGAAGTTGCACTCTAGATATCTACCTCAGATGATGTCTCTGTTTTGACCTCAGTTCTTTACGATGGGTCCTACACTACAAGAAGGTGCACTCTAGCTGTCATTTAGACTGCTGTCCCATCTCTCTACTCAGCTGTCTACAACTGTATTGGCCTCACTTCTAGATGATGTATCCTACTGCAGAAGAAGATGAACGCAAGATGTCTACATGGCTGATGTCTCTTTGGTGATATCTCTCTATAGATCAAAAGATGATGATGTGTCCTACTACAGAAGAAGGTGCACTCTAGCTGTCTTTCTGGCTGCTGTCTCTGGTGCTGTCTCTCCAAGCCCCGCTGAAGGGAGGGAGAGATGGAGGCGAGAGGAGGAGTCATCCAGAGGCTGGAGAGAGTAAGAGACATTAAGATAAGCAGAGGGAGGGAGAGACAGACAGGGAGAGAGAGAGAGTGAATGCAGAGCTAGAGAACCTTACACCGACGAGATCTGTTCAGATTGTCTCAGGTAAGAAACTGACGAGTCCGGGTTGACATGTACATATGCATGAATGTATGTGAGAGGACACGTATGTGCGTGCACAGGTATTGGGTGGACAGGAGCCTTCTTCTATATTTAGATTGTAAGCTCTCTAGGTAATGGCTTCTTCCATTGTCCTGTAGAAGTCTTGGTCAGTGTGTCTTGATGTTGGTCATTTACGGCTTCCCCTACGGTGCTGCGGTATACGTTGGCGATATACAAATGCCCGCAGTCATAATTAGGTCGTCCCGTTTGTCGTGTAATTGCCATGCTGGGTCCACCACAAGTGTTTGTATGTTTCCAGATGTAGGTGTCCACCATCAGTGGAGAGGTGCCTACATAATGCACCCAGGGGTGATGATGGTGCCCTGGATATCATGGGTGGTGGTGGGGGGGTTGTTCTGCTGTATCTGATGAAGAATCTGGTTGTCCTGATGCCCGGTGATGACATGCCCGGTCTGAAGTGACAGCGCTTGCACTGAGGTGGCAATGACATGCATTATTTGTGTGCCATGATGGACAGCTTCTGGGTGGAGGAGATGGCTCAGATGCTGAATGTTGCCTCTCAGGTGACATTGATGGGCGGCAGTGTTTCTGATTGAAGCGCCAGCGATTGCGCTGGAGATGTCGGCATGCGAGGCATAGGCGGATGTTGGGTGGTGGTTTTTTTTGGGTGGTCATCTATGTTACGACATATGTGTCCTGGCACGTAGGATCACCAAGGTGCTGAGATGTCAGGGCTCATCGGAGAGGACCATGCTATGTCCTAAGTCCAAAATATAGAGATGTGGTGGACGCGTTGTAATAAGATGGGGTGGTCCCAGTCATGGACGTTTATGGGGCATAGGTCATTGGTGGGGTTCCTGGAACTGGGATCCCCAACAATTGGATCCTGCTGGAGTTTTAATGAAGAAATGAATGGGGATGCCCCCATCATTGGAATCAATATGAGTTATGGAACCCTACAAGGACGGTAGACCTCTACCGATGGCACCCGTATGACATGCCAGTCCTGAGGCACCTCTTTTCCATGTGGGTGCCAAGTTGACTTTACCCATTCTAAGTATGTAGTAACCCATGGTATATGGCCCTCAGAGTAATGATATCCCTGGTTGTATCGTGTGTGTATCTATATTACGTGTACGCGGCCAGCTATGTGGGATCGGATGTCACTGGCCGGAAGTCTTGAAGATTAGGTGACACAAGCCGCACATTTTTAGGACTAGGTGACGGCTGTCCGTGGTTGAGGTTAAGTTACTGCTGCTGGAAGTTGTCCCACCGCCTGTCAGGATTCAATGCTCCTTGTTAATAAAGGATTCTGCTACCTTACTGGAGTGGAGAATGGAGATTCCCTTTTAAAGGTCTCCTCCACTCCTGACAATCCTTAATGGTGAGAAGGGTTGTTTGACAATAATCATATCAGAAGGTGTCTCCCGAGAGATCGGCTCTGATCTGTGGGTAGACCTGGCAGTAAGTGTTACATTTTCCTGCAGCGCCACCACAGGGGGAAGTACAGTATTACACAGTGCCCAGTCACATTATTGTCTGTGTAATGATAGATAGATAGATAGATAGATAGATAGATAGATATGAGATAGATAGATAGATATTAGATAGATAGATAATACATGATAGATGGATAGATAATAGATAGATGATATTAGATAGATAGATAGATAGATAGATAGATAGATAGATAGATAGATAGATAGATATGAGATAGATAGATAGATAGATAGATAGATAGATAGATAGATAGATAGTACTTGGGTAGACAGTAGTGATACTTCAGTACACATCAGTGTCTGGGATTGGATGACCACTATTGGCCAGTGGTATTTTGGTTTAATTGAGTTTAGCTGGTCTTGTTGGGTAATATCTTGCAGTCCTTCCCATTATTATAGTACAAAAGGTCCCATCTGTGACTGGGAGGCAGGAATCCCCTCTACAGCAAAGATCAGGCTCCTCCCCTTTTTATAAGCCCAACCCTTCAGCCAGTTCCCACCAAAATGGAGAGAATTAGAAAAGAGGGGGTCTCTGTTTTCTCTCTGTGAGATTTCTGCAAGTCTGTTGATTTCCAGAGCTGACAGATTGGTATTATATGTGAGCATGCTTGTGTTCTCCTTAGTTCCAAAGTCTAGCGTCCCTTTAAGTATTGGCAAAGGATATAAACTCCTGGGCTGCCAAATCTGTAACAAGTCTCCCTACTATATGCCAGTGCCTTCTTATGAGGTTGTGGTCTTGAGACCCTTCAGACACCAGAATCTGGGCGCAACAACCTCTGCACCCCATATATGCCATGAGTTATGGGCGCCGTATTTATTTATTTGAATATTCAAGTGACCAGGAGCTTGGACAACCTTCTTCCATATGTCCTACTAGACTAAATAAGGGCAATGGTGACCTCTCTGGAAAGTACAGCTAGTCCCCCAAGATGGTCATAGCTTCCAGGGTTTGGAGGTCAGTAGGCACCAGTTTTTAGGTTTAGTTTGCTATATCTGTGCTTTTTTTTAGGTTTTTCAATGATGTTTGATGACATGCGGGTGAGTTGTAGCACCATAGAGTAGATATGAAATTAAAGGGGTTCTCCGGGAGTTAAGAAAATGAAAATACGTAAATATTACTTTATTATAAATATATTCTCAAATACCTTTCATTAGTTATAACGGCTCGTTTTGTCTGGGGAGCGATGATTAGAAGAAACAAAATGGCCGCCGTCCTAATAGTACACACAGAACCTGTCCTAATCACACAAGAGGACAAGTTACTTCACAACACTGTGGTAAAGAGCTTCATCCTCCTGTCTGCTCTGCTTGTCAGGGATTATGATCCTGAATACAGATAATAAGATCTTCAGCTGAATCTCTGTGGGAGTAGAGCCCATGAGGAGACATGAAGTACAGAGAGGATGGACAGGACAGACTGTGGTAATGGAGACTGTATACAAGAGCTGCTGATCATTAGCCACATCTGCTTATGAACTCCATTCATATAGAGATTCAGCTAAAGATATTATCATCTGTATTCAGGATCATAACCCCTGACAATCAGAGCAGACAGGAGGATGAGGCAGCTCTTTACCTCAGTGTTGTGAAGTAACTTGTCCTCCTGTGTGATTAGGACAGGTTTTGTGTGTACTAATAGGACGGTGGCCATTTTATTTCTCCTAATCATCGCTCCCCAGACAAAACGAGCCATTACAACTAATGAAAGGTATTTGGGAATATATTTATAATGAAGTAATATTTTAGTATTTTCATTTTCTTAATTCCCGGAGAACCCCTTGAAGCCCCCAATTGAATCTAAAACCAAGTGCTCCTTCTTGTCATTTCACCTTCATTGCCTCCTCTGGAATGACACCCTGTCAATTCTCCTTCTGCGTGGCAGTGTTTTTCCTCCCCTCCCGCTCATCCATGCTGTGCCTTTCCTCCCTCCCCCTCCTCTTGCTCCCTGTCCAGCAATTTCATTCATTTCATTAGTCAAGTAGGGGACCTGCTACTCTTCCCTAATTAGTGATGCATTTGCAGAGGCCTCCACCTGACAGCTAGCTGCTCATATACACATCTCCGGCCTACAACACAACACAGATACCCTCTCCGTGAGACAGTTTGGAGACCACGCGAGGTGATTCGACAAGCCTCGTTCCTATCGGTGAATTATTTCCTGTTTCTTAACAAGCTGCTGTTTTCTATCATCTTGCTAATTGCCGTATGTCTACTGAGCAACAGTAGGCGCTAATGACTCTCGGGCTTCTGCAATGGAAAGCTCAACATGCGTGCCTGGCTCTTGATGTATGACTGACAGGAAGGATTGATTGACCTATGGAGGGTTGTGATACTTGTTTTGATCGTTTTTGCCCTTGTATGAGCTTCTAGGAGATGTCATCTAGGCCAGGAATGCTTTAGAACCCCAGTAGGTACCAATCAAGGAACGCAATATAAATTTCTTTATATTCTTCCAGTCATATCAGATGAAAGGTATCCTGTGGGCACCAGGGACTTAAAGGGGTTCTCCAGGAATTAAGAAAATGAAAATACTTAAATATTACTTCATTATAAATATATTCCCAAATACCTTTCGTTAGTTATAATGGCTCGTTTTGTCTGGGGAGCAATCATTAGGGGAAACAAAATGGCCGCCGTCCTATTAGGACAAAACCTGTCCTAATCATACAACAGGACAAGTTACTTCACAATACTGAGGTAAAGAGCTGCCTCATCCTCCTCTCTGCTCTGCTTGTCAGGGATTAGGATCCTGAATACAGATGATAAGATCTTCAGCTGAATCTGTGTGGGAATGGAGTCCATGAGGAGACATGATGAGAGGACAGACTGTGGTAATGGAGAATGCATACAGGAGCTGCTGCTCATTATACACACCCCACCTCCTCTCTCTACCTCATGTCTCCTCATGGACTCCATTCCTACAGAGATTCAGCTGAAGATCTTATCATCTGTAGTCAGGATCATAATCCCTGACAAGCAGAGCAGAGAGGAAGATGAGGCAGCTCTTTACCTCAGTGTTGTGAAGTAATTTGTCCTGTTGTGTGATTAGAACAGGTTCTGTGTGTACTAATAGGACGGCGGCCATTTTGTTTCTCCTAATGATTGTTCCCCAGGCAAAACCAGCCATTAGAACTAATGCAAAGTATTTGGGAATGTATTTATAATGAAGTAATATTTATGTGTATTCATTTTCTTAATTCCTGGAGAACCCCTTGAAGTGGGTGGAGAGGTGTTCTGGCTCCTTGGAGGAGCCAATGGTCTGTGTGCCTCAAAAGAAGACATCTTGGCACTTTCTACGTTGGAGGGCCTGGGATTCAATTTACTCCTAAGTCAAGGGAGTGGGTCTTACTTCTTCTTCTGCTCCCTTGAACATTGTTTTGACAGGTGCCATCACACGCCTTTATAGCCTGATCCGCCATTTTAACTCATCATCAGTAGGCCTCTATGATATCTATGATACTTGTATGATTTTTCAACCTCTTCTTCTAAGATGCCCAAGGAGTGGCTCTTACGTCTTCTGTCTCTGAATTTAATTAGGGCAGTTGCGCCCCCTAGATATCTCTTCAAGCTTCCCTGGTGACAGCTTTCATGAATTCTGTCCCACCTTCGAATGGCATACGTGTAAATGACAATCCCGAACGACAAGGTCTGTACACTCGGCGAGCACTGAGGCATATACGGCGCTAGTGTATATATATGCATGTTTATTGAAACGTTATCTGCCAGATCGCCCAAAATAGACAAGAGACAGCTGCAGGATATGTCTTGCTCCCGGTCTCTTTTTCTGTTTATCCCCCACCCCCCCCTTTCCTACCACCACCAGCTGAAGCTGACAGCAAAAACATTCATGGGTAGCTGGGGGGTAACCTGGGTCAGTGCTTCTCAGAAATCACACACCGTAAAATGACCACTATTTCAGGACATCAAAGGGAGATTCCTGAGTAGTCAAGGCGGGGGGGGTATCATGGATAATATGGAAGGATATGACCTGCCAAACTATTAATACTTGGATCTTCAAATTCTGGGATGTAAATTCCACTGATCTAAAATTCCTGATAGATGCAGGATCATCAAATTTTCTGGATTATCAGACAAGAGCAGAGAATTTAGAGGTAGAAACTCACCCATGTTTGACATTCATGGGAAGATTTATAAGCAAGAAAGCAACACTGAAAAAGAAGTGGGTGAAAGAGGCCTTGAAGGGGTATTCCGGTTACTGTAAATATAGCTTATGTTTTAGACTAATTCATCATCAATCATTAACTCATATAATGTCAGTTTCACATATTTACTGTTCAGTAGTTATAAAGTACTTTTCTTCCCCTGCTACCCACTGTGTTCCTCATTAGTTACCATGGCACTGACCTGTAGTTCTGAGCCTTTGTCAGGTCAGGCATGCTCAGTGTGTTGCTATCAATTCTCTAGCTAAATGTTAGTGTGCTGTTGATTTGTCAGTAGAGGGGGTGTGACCGGACTGGAATATCAGGCAGCCAATCAATAAACAGCAACACTCATGAACAAGCAGAAACTCACAGCAGGAAAGCTAGGCATTGTGGGGATTGTAGTTTTGTGAGGGAAGATCAGAAGCCATGATACTCAAATGGATTACAAGGTAAAATGAAGCTCTGTTTATATGTACAGGTATGGGTTCTGGTTATATGTATAGGTATGGGTTCTGGTCATATGTATAGGTATGGGTTCTAGTTATATGTACAGGTATGGGTTCTGGTTATATGTATAGGTATGGGTTCTGGTTATATGTACAGGTATGGGTTCTGGTTATATGTATAGGTATGGGTTCTAGTTATATGTACAGGTATGGGTTCTGGTTATATGTATAGGTATGGGTTCTGGTTATATGTACAGGTATGGGCTCTGGTTATATGTATAGGTATGGGTTCTGGTTATATGTACAGGTATGGGTTCTGGTTATATGTACAGGTATGCATAGTACAGGTATGGGTTCTGGTCATATGTACAGGTATGGATTCTGGTTATATGTACAGGTATGGGTTCTTGTTATAGGTATAGGTATGGGTTCTGGTTATAGGTACAGGTATGGGTTCTGGTTATAGGTACAGGTATGGGTTCTGGTTATATGTATAGGTATGGGTTCTGGTTATATGTATAGGTATGGATTCTGGTTATATGTACAGGTATGGGTTATGGTTATAGGTATGGGTTCTGGTTATATGTACAGGTATGGGTTCTGGTTATAGGTACAGGTATGGGTTCTGGTTATAGGTATAGGTATGGGTTCTGGTTATATGTACAGGTATGGGATCTGGTTATATGTACAGGTATGGTTTCTGGTTATAGGTATGGGTTTCTGGTTATAGGTACAGTTATGGGTTCTGGTTATAGGTACAGGTATGGGTTCTGGTTATAGGTACAGGTATGGGTTTCTGGTTATAGGTACAGGTATGGGTTCTGGTTATAGGTACAGGTATGGGTTGGTTCTGGTTATAGGTACAGGTATGGGTTCTGGTTAGGTAGGTATACAGGTATGGGTTTCTGGTTATATGTATAGGTTAGGTTTGGTTAATATGTATAGTATGGGTTCTGGTTATATGTACTGGTATGGGTTCTGGTTATAGGTACAGGTATGGGTTCTGGTTATGGGTACAGGTATGGGTTCTGTTATATGTACAGGTATGGTTCTGGTTATAGGTACAGGTATGGGGTTCTGGTTATATGTATAGGTATGGGTTCTGGTTATATGTACAGGTATGGGTTCTGGTATATGTATATGTGGTATGGGTTCTGGTTATATAGGTACAGGTATGGTTCTGGTTATATGTACAGGTATGGGGTTCTGGTTATGTACAGGTATGGTTCTGGTTATATGTACAGGTATGGGTTTCTGGTTATATGTACAGGTATGGGTTATGGGTATAGTCTGTGTATTTCTGTTATATGTATAGGTATGGTTCTGGTTATATATAGGTATGGGTTGGGTTCTGGTTATAGGTATAGGTATGGGTTCTGGTTATAGGTACAGGTATGGGTTCTGGTTATAGTACAGGTATGGGTTTCTGGTTAATAGGTCAGGTAATGGGTTCGGTTATAGGTATAGGTATGGGTTCTGGTTATATGTCAAGTATGGGTTCTGGTTATATGTACAGGTATGGGTTCTTGTTATAGGTATAGGTATGGTTCTGGTTATATGTACAGGTATGGATTCTGGTTATATGTATAGGTATGGTTTCTGTTATATGTATAGGTATGGGTTCTGGTTATAGGTATAGGTATGGGTTCTGGTTATAGTGTACAGGTATGGGTTCTGGTTATAGTGTACAGGTATGGGTTCTGGGTTATAGGTAAGGTATGGGTTCTGGTTATAGTTATAGGTATGGGTTCTGGTTATATGTACAGGTATGGTTCTGTTATATGTACAGGTATGGGTTCTGGTTATAGGTAAGGTATGGTTTCTGGTTATATGTACAGGTATGGGTTCTGGTTATATGTACAGGTATGGTTTCTGGTTATATGTACAGGTATGGGTTCTGGTTATATGTACAGGTATGGTTCTGGTTTATATGGTACAGGTAGGTATGGGTTCTGGTTATAGGTACAGGTATGGGTTCTGGTTATAGGTATAGGTATGGGTTCTGGTTATAGGTACAGGTATAGGTATGGTTCTGGTATAGGTATGGTTCTGGGGTATGGTAGGTATGGGGTTCTGGTTATAGGTACAGGGTATGGTTCTGGTTATATGTATAGGTATGGGTTCTGGTTATATGTATAGGTATAGGTATGGTTCTGGTTATATGTACAGGTATGGGTTCTGGTTATAGGTATAGGTTCTAGGTTATAGGTACAGGTATGGGTCTGGTTATATGTACAGGTATGGGGTTCTGGTTATATGTAGGTATGGGTTCTGGTTATATGTACAGGTATGGGTTCTGTTATATGGTATAGGTTATGGGTTCTGGTTATAGGTACAGGTATGGGTTCTGGTTATATAGGTATAGGTATGGGTTCTGGTTATATAGGTATGGGTTCTGGTTATATGTACAGGTATGGGTTCTGGTTATATGTACAGGTATGGGTTCTGGTTATAGGTATAGGTATGGGTTCTGGTTATAGGTACAGGTATGGGTTCTGGTTATATGTATAGGTATGGGTTCTGGGTATGTACAGGTATGGTTCTGGGTATAGGTATAGGTTCTGGTTATAGGTACAGGTATGGGTTCTGGTTATAGGTACAGGTATGGTTCTGGTTATAGGTAGGTAGGTTCTGGTTATATGTATAGGTATGGGTTCTGGTTATATGGTATAGGTATGGGTTCTGGTTATATGTACAGGTATGGGTTCTGGGTTATATGTACAGGTATGGGTTCTGGTTATATACAGGTATGGGTTCTGGTTATAGGTACAGGTATGGGTTCTGGTTATATGTAAGGTATGGGTTCTGGTTTATGTATAGGTATGGGTTCTGGTTATATGTACAGGTATGGGTTCTGGTTTAGTACAGGTATGGGTTCGGTTATAGGGTCTGGTTATAGATACAGGTATGGGTTCTGGTTATAGGTACAGGTATGGTTTTCTGGTTATAGGTATAGATATGGGTTCTGGTTATAGGTACAGGTATGGGTTCTGGTTATAGGTACAGGTATGGGTTCTGGTTATAGGTACAGGTATGGGTTCTGGTTATAGGTACAGGTATGGTTTCTGGTTATAGGTACAGGTATGGTTTCTGGTTATAGGTACAGGTATGGGTTCTGGTTATAGGTACAGGTATGGGTTCTGGTTATATGTACAGGTATGGGTTCTGGTTATATGTACAGGTATGGGTTCTGGTTATAGGTACAGGTATGGGTTCTGGTTATAGGTACAGGTATGGGTTCTGGTTATATGTATAGGTATGGGTTCTGGTTATATGTACAGGTATGGGTTCTGGTTATAGGTATAGGTATGGGTTCTGGTTATAGGTACAGGTATGGGTTCTGGTTATATGTATAGGTATGGGTTCTGGTTATAGGTACAGGTATGGGTTCTGGTTATATGTACAGGTATGGGTTCTGGTTATATGTATAGGCTATGGGTTCTGGTTGGGTCACATCTTGCAGCCTTATTAAGTAACGTTACCGGAATACCCCGTTAAAGAGGATGTCTATACTATAACCCCTTTACATATGGCCTGTTGGGGTATATCTTTGTGCTAGAGATGGGAGACACTAAAGATGGCTTAAGATATTAGAGAAATATCATCCAACTTTAACAGTTTCAGCCAACTAATGTTTATAGAAAGGGTGGTCTTCTGACTCTTCCTCAACAGCAGATGTTGGAGGTCAATAGTAATTGGGTATGTTGAATGTTCTCGGGCATGATATGCTTCTCCTCTCCCCATTGAAAAAACATGCACATTCAACATGGCGGCCATTCATTTCACCATATCTGACTGAACAAAACTTTCCCTGGCAAGGTTTCAGGAGCCAAACCCACATCATTCAATGGATTACCCATTGTAAAGGCTGGAAGTTGAGGTTTTCAAGGTTCCATCACTAGTAGTAAGATACATGGACTCTCTTCATTGAAACAAAACTCTCCTCTGGCTCCTGGGTCTCCCACCAGGTGGACACTGTACAGTTCACGTTGGGTGACGTATAACAAACCTTAACATTTGTAGGCTATCAGATGGTAGAGAAGGATCCATGTTGTACCCCGGCCTATCTATCATAACGTCCTGCCTTGGATCTAAGTGTAGAGCTATGATGTGGACTTTGTTGTTTGTTTCCATGATCTCCTGCCCTTGTACAAGGCTAATAGACATGGGTAGTGTGAGGCAGATAGACAGGGTCACTCAAATACGCATCCAAAATCTCATGCTATATCATCATCACATTCGACAGTAATGGGAAACCGGACAGCCTAACCATTACCATCTGTTCAAATTTTTTTCCTGGACCTTGATAAAAGGGCACCCCAGCCCACACCAGTCCTGGGAACTATGATAAGAGAGGCCCCTACATTCTCCTCCCTTTACGCCCCCCGCCCCCTCCCGTTGCTCTCCATAAACCTTGTGTAGCTCCCTTTCACACTGTCTGTTGATGGTGAGGTCACAGCTGTTGCAGAGAGACAGAAGGTGGAGGAGAAGAAGAAGGGACAAAAATCTTAAAGAAAGGACTAGAAGGTGAGAAAAGTGGAGGGAGAAGCATAGCTAGAGCGGAAGTCTTGGTCTCCTTCAGTTACATTTTTTTGAATGTCTGGTTATAATCATCGTCTTGAGTGTTTTCTCAAGTTGTCCATCTTTGTCTTGAACTTCTTGACATTGCTCCACTGCCTTATGTTCTCCCTTTTCCTTATCTAGCTCCTTGCAACAAATTCTCCTTTCTTATCTCGCGGCCTCTCGTGTTTTCTTAGAAATTGTCCGCTTTCCAAATCATTACAATTTTTTTTTTCTCGGTTCCTGTTCTGTTTTGTTTACACGTTGTCCTTTCATAACTTGAGTTGATGTAGATTCTTTGTGTTTTTCTTTTTCTTCTTCTTCTTCTTCTTCTTCTTTCTCAGGTAATTTCAGTGAGGACCAGTCATGCAGTTCTTGTCACTTACGCTGTTTGGTTTCTGCACCCTCTCTCTCCTCTTGTCTCATGTGCTGGGTCAAAGCGATTCGGAACTCCTGGTCACCACCCGTTCGGGGAAAGTGAGAGGTACCCGGATAGATGTCCTCTCCAGCCATGTCACCGGATTTCTAGGAATTCCATTTGCAGAACCACCAGTTGGCAAGTTAAGATTTCGACGGACAGAACCCAAAAAGCCATGGAGTGATGTTTGGGATGCCACCAGCTATCCTAATGCATGTTACCAATACTTTGACACCTTGTATCCTGGTTTCTCGGGGATGGAAATGTGGAATCCTAATAGGCCCATGAGTGAGGACTGTTTGTATCTTAACATCTGGGTTCCTTACCCACGCCCTAAAAATGCAACTGTTATGGTCTGGATCTACGGTGGTGGCTTCTACAGTGGATCCTCTTCCCTCGATGTTTATGATGGTCGTTATCTATGTCACACAGAAAATGTCATAGTAGTTAGCATGAATTATCGCGTGGGAGCATTTGGGTTTCTGACACTGACACCAGGAAGTGCAGATGCTCCAGGGAACGTGGGCTTATTTGACCAACGCTTGGCGCTTCAGTGGATCCAAGATAACATAGCATTTTTTGGTGGTGATGCTAGGACAGTCACCATCTTTGGAGAGAGTGCCGGGGGTGCCTCTGTTGGCATGCATGTACTCTCTCCAGGTAGCCATCATTTATTCTCTAAAGGTATACTGCAGAGTGGGTCACCAAACACACCATGGGCAACTGTTACACCCCAAGAGGCTCGGCGTCGGACTGAGCTGTTAGGGAAGCTGGTAGACTGTAAGCAGGGTAACGATACAGAGCTTCTGAATTGTCTCCGGACAAAACCACCACAGGCTCTCATTGACAATGAGTTTTCTGTCCTTCCGGCGCCGAGTGTCTTTCGATTTGCCTTTGTTCCAGTGGCGGATGGAGACTTTTTCCCAGAAGCCCCTGAAACTTTGATAAACATGGGCCGGTTTAAGCCATGCCCACTGATTGTAGGTGTCAACCAGAATGAAGGTTCCTACTTCCTACTGTATGGAGCACCAGGCTTCAGCAAGAACAATGAGAGCTTGATCACTCGGGAAGAGTTCCTCGGCGGGGTGAGGATGAGTGTCCCTCACGCCAATGACATTGCTCTTGAAGCCGTCGTGATGCAATATACAGACTGGGCAGATGAACACGCTCCGGTAAAAACAGGGACGCTATGGACCAGTTAGTGGGAGACCACAATGTAGTCTGCCCCGTAACTTACTTTGGTGCAAAGGTGTCAGAGTTTGGGAACAGAGTATATGCATATTACTTCGACCAAAGAGCATCCAACATCGCATGGCCGGAATGGATGGGCGTTCCACACGGCTACGAGATTGAGTTTATATTTGGTCTTCCCCTGGAGCCAAAACTGAAATACACCAAACAAGAGGCCGACTTCACTCGGCGGGTGATGCGATACTGGGCCAACTTCGCAAGGACCGGGTGAGCGTTAACACCATATAAATTTAGTACAAAACTAAAAAAGTAAAAAAATGGTCATTCCGTTGTGTATGTGGGATCTAATTCTTTTTTGTTTCCCTACCAGGGACCCTAATGATGATAGTAACCCCCGCCAAACAAAATGGCCTTTGTACACATCAACAGAACAAAGGTACTTGACACTGAATGAAAAACCTGCCCTGAACCTGCAGGGGATAAGAGTCCAAATGTGCACCTTCTGGAACCGCTTCCTGCCCAAGCTGCTCAACATCACAGGTATGAAAGACTTTACCAACTTGGACCTTCATGTGTCCATGCCAGTCAATGAATGAGGACATTGGCCGTATACACTGAGCTATCCTCTAAGACGTGCTACAAGATATAGGCCTTCATCCCAACCACCAGTTGGAAAAATGGTATTTTCACTCAACTTGAGTGGACATCCACCTAAATTCATTCTTATGCTGGCCAAACCAACCCATTCCTCCGACTCCACCATGGGGCGTGCATGTCTTTTCAATAAGGCTAATTAACCTTAAATGGTCCCATGACCTCATAGTGTTTCGAAAGATGAGCAGATGACATGTGAAGACTGTGAGTAGTTATAGTAAGTAAATTCCGTCAAAACTAGAAGGATTGGCTGACATAAGACTGAGGTGTCTGACCAGCTTCCTGCATGTCTACATAGCCTGTTCTCTGCTTTTGTCAGCCGTGCCTATCTAATCTCAGGCAGAACACAAAACCTGCACATACATTCACAGACACTAAATTATATCTCCAAACCCTATCTTAATTGATGGGATCTGCCAGCAAAAGTCTTATGGCCGGCTTGTTGTGTCCCTGCTCATCTCTGTTATTGCCAGTAGTGTAGTCCTGCCTATCTAGTCTCAGGCATTACACAAAACCTCCACACAATATTAGTAGACACTAGATTATTTCTAAAACCTGTCTTAATTTATAGGACCTACCAGCAAACCATTAATGGCCGGCTTGATGTGTCCCTGCTTATTTCTGCTATTGTCAGTAGTGTACTCCTGCCTATCTAGACTCAGGCAGTACACAAGATCTGCACGCAATATTTTTAGATGCTAAATTATCTCCAAACCCTGACTTAATTGATGGGATCTGCCAGCAAAAGTCTAATGACCAGCTTGTCATATCCCTGCTTCTGCTACTGTCAGTAGTGTAGTCCTGCCTATCTAGTCTCAGGCAGTACAAAGACCTGCACAGATCAATCATAGACACTAGATTATCTCAAAATCCTGTCTTTATTGCTGGGATCTGCCATGAAAACTCTAGCAGCCAGCTTGAAGTGTCTCTGCTTATCTCTGTTTTGGTCAGTAGTGTAGTCCTGCCTATCAAGTTTCAGGCAGCACAGAAGACCTGCACAGAGCATTCATAGACACTAGATTATCTCAAAATCCTGTCTTTATTGCTGGGATCTGCAATGAAAACTCTAGCAGCCAGCTTGAAGTGTCTCTGCTTATCTCTGCTTTGGTCAGTAGTGTTGTCCTGCCTATCTAGTCTCAGGCAATAAACAAGACATTGGTGCAGTGAAACGTTCGGTTATCTGTAAATTCTGTCAACAAAAGTCTAATGACTATGGCCATCTTACCATGTATAGAGATTTTCTTCCATATTCTCCTGTCAGTAGCATGGTCTTGCCTATCTAGTCTCAAGCAGCATATAACACTCGCAAGCGGTCCTGACTGACGTTAGATGTTCTACAAACCCTGTCAAAATGTATGGGATCCACCAGCATAGCTCAAATGGCAAACTTCCTGTGTCTATACCTACTGTGACCTCCTGTATCATCAGTGAGTTAACCTGCCTATTTAGTCTCCAGCAGTATAGTAGAAAAGTAGTCCATGTATAATGATAAGATCCACTTAACCTGTATGTAACATCTGTGTCTCGTGACTTTTATGGACTTTGTGTACTAACCATGTACTATCTAACATTTGTACCTTCTACCTTTCTTTCTTCTGACTGCTCAGATGTCTGCTTTTCTTAATACCACTGCTTTATGGCTGTCTCATCCACCATCTAACATCTCAAGAGGGTTCTCCTAAATTTCAAGCGTATCATAACTGTCCAATGAGTTGATCTGGAAATGGCCTCACTATAAAGCCAGGGCACACTTACCATAGAGGCAGCCTCTGCAGCTGCTATGGGGCCCTTGACAAACAGGGCCTGGCCCTATTTGTTATGAGGATGGCTCAGGCTGACTTCATACCACTTAGAGGATGGGAAGGGTGTTGAGAAGGGGGTGAAAGAGGCTCTGGGATCTCCTAGACAGAAGAGATGATCTCAACTAGAAGAGTAAGGGGTCCCGTTATGGATTTTGGCATAGGGAAGTCTCTTTGCTCATGCATGTGAAGCCATCTCTCCATCATTCTCAAGATTTATGGGCACCAGGCCCCCACTAACCTTGAAAGGCTAACCCCCTTACATTTCTCCCGCTCCTTGATCCACCATCTTGGAAGGTCATGTGTCACAATGTAGTCACTGAAGTCTGGAGAACCTTCTACTTGGATTAGGTCTTCCCATTAAAGGGGTATTCCGGTAAAGTAACTTAATTTTTGAAAAACTGCATTAAGGCTGCAAGCTGTGACCCAACCAGAACCCATAGCTATACAAATAACCAGAACCCATACCATACATATAACCAGAACCATACCTATACATATAACCAGAACCCATACCTGTACATATAACCAGAACCCATACCTGTACATATAACCAGAACCCATACCTATACATATAACCAGAACCCATACCTGTACATATAACCAGAACCCATACCTATACATATAACCAGAACCCATACCTGTACATACCAACCTGTACATATAACCAGAACCCATACCTGTACATATAACCAGAACCCATACCTGTACATATAACCAGAACCCATACCTGTACCATATAACCAGAACCCATACCATATACCCATATATAACCAGAACCCATACCTATACATATAACCAGAACCCATACCATATATATATAACCAGAACCCATACCTATACATATAACCAGAACCCATACCCTATACATATACCAGAACCCATACCTATACATATAACCAGAACCATACCTATACATATTAACCAGAACCCATACCTATACATATAACCAGAACCCATACCTGTACATATAACCAGAACCCATACCTGTACATATAACCAGAACCCATACCTATACATATAACCAGAACCCATACCTATACATATTACCAGAACCCATACCTATACATATTACCAGAACCCATACCATATACATATAACCAGAACCCATACCTATACATATAACCAGAGCCCATACCTGTACATATAACCAGAACCCATACCTGTACATATAACCAGAACCCATACCTGTACATATAACCAGAACCCATACCTATACATATAACCAAACCCATACCTATACATATAACCAGAACCCATACCTATAGATATAACCAGAACCCATACCTGTACATATAACCAGAACCCATACCTATACATATAACCAGAAACCCATACCTGTACATATAACCAGAAACCCATACCACATATACATATAACCAGAACCCATACCTATACATATAACCAGAACCCATAACCTATACATATAACCAGAACCCATACCTATACATATAACCAGAACCCATACCTGTACATATACCAGAACCCATACCTATATACATATAACCAGAACCCATACCTGTACATATAGTACATATAACCAGAGCCCATACCTGTACATATAACCAGAACCCATACCTATACATATATACATATAACCAGAACCCATATACCTATATACATATAACCAGAACCCATACCTATAACCAGAACCCATACCTATATACCTATAACCAGAACCCATACATATAACCAGAACCCATACCTATACATATAACCAGAACCCATACCTATACATATAACCAGAACCCATACCTATACATATAACCAGAACATACCATACATATATACATATAACCAGACCATACCTATACATATAACCAGATATAACCAAACCCATACCTATACATATAACCAGAACCCATACCTATACATATAACCAGAACCCATACCTATACATATAACAGAACCCATACCTGTACATATAACCAGAACCCATACCTATACACTATAACCAGAAACCATACCTGTACATATAACCAGAACCCCATACCTATACATATAACCAGAACCCATACCTATACATATAACCAGAACCCATACCTATACATATAACCAGAACCCATACCTACCCATATATCCAGAACCCACCTATACATATAACCAGAACCCATACCTGTACATATAACCAGAACCCATACCTGTACATATAACCAGAACCCATACCTGTACATATAACCAGAACCCATACCTGTACATATAACCAGAACCCATACCTGTACATATAACCAGAACCCATACCTGTACATATAACCAGAACCCATACCTGTACATATAACCAGAACCCATACCTGTACATATAACCAGAACCCATACCTGTACATATAACCAGAACCCATACCTGTACATATAACCAGAACCCATACCTATAGAATGCCTAGCTTTCCTGCTGTAAGTTTCTGCTTGTTCATGAGTGTTGCTGTTTATTGATTGGCTGCCTGATATCACAGTCCGGTCACACCCCCTCTACTGACCAATCATCAGCACACTAACACTCCCTTTGTTTCACAAGACATTTAGCTAGAGAATTGATAGCAACACACTGAGCATGCTCGACCTGACAAAGGCTCAGAACTACAGGTCGATGCCATGGTAACTTATGAGGAAACACAGTGGGTAGCAGAGGAAGAAAACTACTTATAACTAGTGAACGGTAAATATTTGAAAATTACCTTATATGAGGTAATTATTGATGATGACTTTGTCTAAAACATAAATTATATTTATGGTAACCGGAATACCCCTTTAACCATCCCATCATTCATTCCATGTGAACTTCTCCTAATCTTTAACATCTGCTCTGACCCAAACACGGTTATAATTTATATATAATCATCCAAGATATTTTAGGAATCCACCGATGGTATCAGGTCGAGTCCTGGGATGGCATCACCTCAGGAATGCCCATTATCCCATGGTCCCTGTTATTTAAAGGGAAATTCCACCCTAAAGTATCAATTTTCCATTATTCACCTATTACTTTCCAGTAGCCTAAAATGTTAGGGGCTTAGGTTGCTGCTCTGTCCCCCATGCTTTATACTGCAGTTCTGCTTTTCCAGCAAACAAATGAAACCAGCAACGAGTGAAAGAACATTATCAAGGAGATGAGACGTTGGGGCAGCCCACTGCTGGGGCGCGGGTATAGGAATGTAGTACGATATATTGATTATTTTCATATTTTCTGTAGATCATAGTTTAAACTATAAGAGACATCTTGGATAAGCATACTAGGGGATTATCATTGATGCTATAATATGTGTGTAGCTTCTTCTCCACTAATTAAAGAAAATCTCAGCGCTTCTGGTGACGTGAAACAAAAAATTATTGTTAAATATAACGGTTCATGTTTTCATTGTGATTTCCTTGGACAAGCGGGAGGCTGTGATATGGATTTTTTTAATCTGACATTTGACTTTCTCCCTTGTAGCGACCAGATGGCCCTGCTCGAACTGCTCCCGAAACAGCCCCTACCTGCTGCTGCTCACTCTCTGTGTGCTTACAGTGCAGCATAAAACGCCATAAAGCGAACCCCCACCTCTCACACCCCGAATGGACAGTCACTCCTCCTCATACAGTGAGACCATCACACGAAAAACTATTAACGCTACCTCCAACACCCAGATAACCTCTCTCCGCATGCTCCGCTTCCTCATCCATCCATCTATCTGTTCCGCACCGCCTTCCATCGACCATTTCTCTATTTATACTTTGCAATAAATTCAGATTTTTTTCTACATTTCACTTTTTTGCCTTTTATTTTTTTATGTTAACCATTTCACTTTCTTTAAATGACTAAAAAAATGCACCCAATCATTTGACCCATCACTCTGCATGCCTTCTCCTTTAAGAGATACTGATCTTAATTCCTTATATGGTCAGGCTTCATCTTGTTTGTAAACTGCAGCGCCACCTAGTGGTTAGATAGTCATGAAGCATGTTAAAGCGAGCTAGACACTGATTTTTCTTACATCTAGAGGCTTAAATCCCACCTGACCTAGTTCTTTGTTACAGTGTATCACCATAGGCAGTCTTCTGAAATCATTTTCCTTCTTTACAACCCCTCACCCTTTTTTTTGGAGGGGGGGGTGTGCTCTGCTATGGGGCCCTCCGATATCTGGCTATGCCACTTGTCTTTGCTTATACACTGCAACAAACTGACCTGCAGAAGATTAGGAGGGATTGTGAAACACTAGATATAGATTTAAAAAAATGGAGGAGCTGGACAGGAAGCTGAGATAGGAGGAGCTGGACAGGAAATGGATATATGAGGAGCTGTACAGGAAGCTAAGATATGAGGAGCTGGACAGGAAGTGGAAATATGAGGAACCGAACAGGAAGCGGAGATATAAGGAGCTGGACAGGAAGCTGAGATATGAAGGTCTGGACAGGAAGCGCAGATATGAGGAGCTGGACAGGAAGTGGAAATATGAGGAACCGAACAGGAAGCGGAGATATAAGGAGCTGGACAGGAAGCTGAGATATGAAGGTCTGGACAGGAAGCGCAGATATGAGGAGCTGGACAGGAAGCTAAGATATGAGGGTCTGGACAGGAAGCGGAGATATGAGGGACTGGACAGGAAGCTGAGATATGAGGAGCTGGACAGGAAGCTGAGATATGAGGGGATGTACTGGAAGCTGAGATATGAGGGACCAGACAATAAGCAGAGATATGAGGAGCTGGACAGGAAGCGGAGATATGAGGAGCTGGACAGGAAGCTGAGATATGAGGAGCTGGACAGGAAGCGTAGATATGAGGAGCTGGACAGGAAGCGTAGATACGAGGAGCTGGACAGGAAGCATAGATATGAGGGGCTGGACAGGAAGTGGAGATATGAGGGGATGGACAGGAAGCTGAGATATGAGGGGCCGGGCATGAAGCTGACATATGAGGAGCTGGACAGGAAACTGAGATATGAGGGGATGTACAGAAAGCTGGGTAGTAGGAACTGTACAGGAAGCTGAGATATGAGGGGATATACAGGAAACGGAGATATGAGGAGCTGCGTAGGAAGCTGGGGCAGTAGGAACTGTACAAGAAGCTGAGATATGAGGGGATGTACAAGAAGTGGAGATATGAGGGGATGTACAGGAAGCAGAGATATGAGGTGATGTACAGAAAGCGGAGATATGAGGGGATGTACAGGAAGCGGAGATATGAGGAGCTGTACAGGAAGCTGAGATCTAAAGAGCTGGAAAGGAAGGTGAGATATGAGGATCTGTACAGTAAGCGGACATACATGGAGCTGGACAGAAAGCTGAGATACGAGGAGCTAGACAGGAAGTCAAAATATGAGATGCTGTACAGGAAGCGGATATATGATGGGCTGTACAGGAAGCTGGGGTATGAGGATCTGTACAGCAAGCTGAGGTATAAGGAGCTGTACAGCAAGCTGGGGTATGAGGAGCTGTACAGGAAGCTGGGGTATGAGGAGCTGTACAGGAAGCTGAGGTATGAGGAGCTGTACAGGAAGCTGGGGTATGAGGAGCTGTACAGGAAGCTGAGATATGAGGAGCTGTACAGGAAGCTGGGGTATGAGGAGCCATACGGGAAGTTGAGATATGATGAGCTGGAAAGGAAGGTGAGATATGAGGAGCTGTACAGAAAGCTGAGCTATAAGGAGATGTACAGGAACCTGACGTATAAGGAGATCTGAAGCTGAGATCTAAAGAGCTGGAAGGGAAGGTGAGATATGAGGAGCTGTACAGGAAGCTGAGATCTGAGGAGCTGTACAAGAAGTGGAGATATGAGGAGCGATAAAGGAAGCAGAGATATGAGGAATTGGACAGGAAGCTGAGATATGAGATGCTATACAGGAAGGGGAGATATGATGGGCTGTACAGGAAGCTGAGGTATCAGGAGCTTTACAGGAAGCTAAGGTATGAGGATCAGAACAGGAAGCTAAGGCATGAGGAGCTGTACAGGAAGTTGAGATATGAGGAGCTGTACAGGAAGCTGAGATACGAGGAGCTGTACAGGAAGCTGAGATATGAGGAGATATTTGGTCCTACTTGCCCAAGCTTTCCTTTTTTCTGCCACGTCATGAAGAGGTAGTCACCACAGATTTTCTTTTCCTCAAAAATTAGCCACTCTGGTGGGTCCAGGAGTCAAGAATAAATATTTTCTCAGTTTTAGTGGTGGTCCCAGGCCTGAGAGAACACAAAAATTAAAGGGCAATTCCACCTTCATAGTATTTATACAGAGATGTAACCAGCATTCGTGTATAGCTGATGCATTAGGCCCTTTTTTATTAGTTACCCCTAAAATCCTCTTTCCTGGTCCTACAATTTGCAGCATGGACTTGTAACCACTATGGGTCTTGCACCCAGGAGAGGTCTCCTATTATCTCTACAATGATAGGGGAAAACTTGTTTTTTTAGACCTTCCCTCCACTAGCTATTATCCATAATGTACACAGGCTTCTAAGAGTGAACTATCCCTTTAAGATCCTTAATCAAAGAATCCAGTACAGTATGGGCCTGGTAACTTAAATATCCCCAGTAAATGAAAATACCAAAAAAATCCCGGGTGACCACCAATGACCACCATTACATTGCCAGCTCTCCCAGACTCCTGAATGCCCGTTCCACCTAATTACACAGTAAAATATCTTTCAATTCCATATCAACAAGGGGATTTGCCATTGCAGACTATAGGAACGCTGGGTGAACACCCACACTGGGCGTCATCCAGTTTTCCCAGTAACTATTCACAACGTGTTAGTGGGCTTTAGGTTAATAACATGCATGTTTAATATCATATTCTTTCTCATCTGCTCTGTCCATACACCCATATCCCAATATATTTGCCTTTACCTCCACAAATCATGACACAACATGTTTTGTTTAAAAGGGAACCCCAGAGACAGTCCAGATCATTTTAAACCCACGCTATATAATACAAAGCCACAACCTATCACTGCGCCCATAGATCGTACAGGAGACTGTAAATCAGCTCATGTTGTCTGTTGACATTATCCACCCTATGCCCCTCCCCCACCAAAAATGTGTTCAACAAGATATAGTCGGCAATCATAACTGACAAACAAAGCACTTTTTTATCTTTGAAATAATTTCTGGACGATTCATGTAGAGATTCTTCACAAAAATCTGATTAATATTGCACACTGCTCTCATTCCAGTTTGGCCTTGATTTGAGAAATTTTAAAGAGACTGGTTGCTAAGGAGGTTCTGGACTATGGTTGTTAGGCATTGTATCCCTAGCAACCAGACTGTAAGAGCTGCTCCAGAGTAATCACAATATTCCAATTCCCAGCTCAGCCTGCACTATTAATCAGATTTTTCTACAGAATTCATTTAGGAAGGGCAGCTGTGAGACTACATGTTCCATTGTGTTTATGCTAATTAAAAAGCTGATGGTTGGAGTTCTCAGCTTCTGAAAGTCCATATATAAGTCCTGGCCAACTACCAAACCTTTTTATAAGTAAATACCCCAACCCCCCACCCCACCCCACCCCACACACACACACACACACACAGTATCAGAGTCTCTAATTCAGCCAAAATGTGGATGTCTGTATCTACCACCATTTTGTAGACTATTTAGGAGCCATTACAACTCTACTTTTCCAGAGTCCTGAATAACAAAAATCTGTTTAATAGTGCAATGATACTCTCCTGCTCTAGTACCCATTCCGAATTTACCCTTTCGAGATTCTGGAAAATGCAGTTGACAGTGCCTGGTTACTCCTTCTCTCTCAGCCATCTTTTTGTGCCTTTCTTATGCTGTTTTTCCCTCCCTTTTTCTCTCCCGTTTCCCGCTGTCCTCTCCCTCTTTACAGATAACATCGATGAAGCCGAGCGCCAGTGGAAGGTGGAATTCCATCGCTGGAGCGCCTACATGATGCGATGGAAGAACCAGTTTGACCATTACAGCAAGCAGGAGCGCTGCAGCGAGCTGTGACCTCACTATGACGTCACCGAACTAACTCCTCTGCTCTTCTAGCAAAAATAAATAAACTGTGACATCACTATGACATCATCACAACTCACTGCACAGATTCCTCATACAAGCAGTGAGAATCAGGGGTTTTGTAGACACTTGTGTCCTTACCGCCCCTCCTTGTGTGATGTCTTAAAGAGCAAAACACATGTAAGGACATTAACACGGTACCACACACGCAAGTCACGTGATTGTTCCTGTCCCTTGTATGTACTGTATGTCTCCCAAAGTCCACCCCAACCCTGTGTGGTAGGGGGGGCATATCACTGTATGACGCTGTGACCCTCTTGTCCGCATGTCCATCTGTATATAGTGTTCGATGATATAAAGATATAAATATATATAAATATATATAATATATATACATATTTCTAATATATATATGGAGGGAGATTTACATGTAAACTATTTATTCGTGATGCTGTGAACGTCGCCCCCTCTGCCAGGGCCCTGTGCCTTGGGGAACCCTGCCAGAAGAGGGCCAACGTGCCCCATCCCATAGAATATACTGTACCGCAGTTCTCACCTGTCATATGCCATTTGATGTGTGTCTACAATGCCTCTGCTGCCATTGTTAAAGGGGAAGTTCACGTTTCCATCTGCCACTTTGAGTGCTACACATCCTCAGCCATAGACCCTGAGATATGCTCTAGTCGTACAGTGGGAAACCTTCTAGCACTTCAGTTGCTCAGCCTTATGAGCTCTAGTTGAAATGGACTTCCCCTTTAAGCCTCCTCAGCTGGTTCCTACAGAAATCTACAGGTTCCTTAGATCTGCTGGAAGCCATACGTAACGTATGGTCTAGCCCAACCTTTTATGCACTTAATTCCTCCCTAGTG
This sequence comes from Rhinella marina, assembly GCA_900303285.1. NCBI lineage: Eukaryota > Metazoa > Chordata > Amphibia > Anura > Bufonidae > Rhinella > Rhinella marina. The sequence continues at coordinate 25,126 of ONZH01003675.1, read as the reverse complement.
ATATCATTAGAAAGATCTAGGAACCCTGGTTCTCCAGCTACAAGGGGACTACAAATCTAAGCATATTTATGTCTGTGCTGTATGTGCATTTCCACTATTTTATGTGCACATGATATTTTTATTTTGTTACTGTCTGCATTTTGGTTATTACACATAAGGCCCGTTAAAAGAATGGAGTGGGCTGGTAAACACACTCCCATAACATCCAATCAGATCTCAGCTTTTCACTCTCTGAGATGTAACAATCAAGCCATTTCCTAAAATTTAAAGGAGAAGTACATCTAAATGTATTCCACCTCGAAGAGCTGGGCTAATACCAAAATTATGGGGCTGTAGTGTTCACCAGAGCATCCCAGGTACTTTCGCACAGCTCTGAGCCTTCCATCACTCAAACCTTCATTAGGCCCTTCCATTGACTGCTGGTTCCTAATATTGTCCAGATACGCAAACATATAAGCAATCCAACAAATTAAAAGATAGCAAATGCCCTTATAAGTTGCTAAAGGTTTGCTCCATTGGAAACAAAATGGTAGCCAGACCTCCTTCCATGACTCTAGAATGGTTGATGCATATATAAGGGGGGAATGTAATGCCCAACAACCAATCACTACATCAGGTTTATGTTCCATTGATAATTTGAGAGGTTTCCTCACTGTTCCATATGAAATAATGACCTACAGTCGTAATATATTCATTCAAGATATGCAGTATTATATTATATCACAGATGATAAAGATATATACATAGATTCCAGAACTATATTTATCTACAATGACTTCACCTCTACAATGGTTCCAGAAACCGGTCACGTTCTTGAAGACCAAAGCCCTTAGAACTTGGGTTCTCCAAGGCAAGTTTCAAAGGTGAATGGTTTGTCTGGAGAAGGGAAAGACTAAAAAGTTTACAACTGATAGAGCCCAGATCTGGGAACCCAAAGCTATTGTATGACCCAGGTACTGCTATTAGAAAGAAGAAAATGAGGCCTTCCCTTCAATGTGTGCTGATGAGGAACAAGCCTTGTATGTGCATCGTTCAATAAAGAACATTAAACCTTCTCCATTTTGTAAAACGTGTCATGTTTCTTTTTGTTTGGGATTTACAGTTTTTCTTCTCAATGTCTGGTAAATTTTCACCACACTTCAGCTGTCTCAGAGCTTTCTTACCCTCCAGCTCACCCTCTCTATTTTCTTGTTAAGCCTCCAAGTGTCTCATAACTTTCCTCCTCCCTATGTTGACCTTACGCTTCCAAATGTCTTGTAAGCTTCATCCTATGTTCTTCTTACCATTCCATTTGTCTCATAACGTTCATCTTTGTATTTTTTACTCATCCAGTTGTCTTGTAACTTCCCTCCTCTCCATGTTCCTATTACTCTTCTTGTCTTGTGAGCATCGTCCTATGTTCTTACTCTTCCAGTTGTCTCATATTTTCCTCTACGTTCTTTTTACGTTAGTCTAATTTATTTATTCCTCTCCACGGTCTTTTTACTCTTCAAATTGTCTCATGACTAGTGATGAGCGAACCCGGACCGCCATGTTTAGGAACGTACCGGACATTTTGGTGTCCATGTACCAAACCTGAACATGGATTTTGGCGCTAAAGTCCGTATCCAGGTTCGTTGTTTGTACTTTAAATAAAGCTTATTGAAAGGTTGCAGAGCAGCCAGTTAACAAGCGTTTAAGCTGTGGGCACTTGGAAGCCATCACAGTCATGCCTAGTATTGGCGTGGCTCTGATTGGCCGGTGCACCATGTGACCCTGCATGAATAAATACTGAATCACATGGTGCGCCGCCCTTCTGTTCTGACTAGTGTAGGGACAGGACGCTGCTGAAGGCAGGGAGAGTGTTAGGTCTTTATTATTTTCAAAAAGTGTGTTGGTGACCTGTAGGCATTATTGATCGGTGCAATACAGCTCCTTTGCACCAGTGACAGGGAAATATAATCGTTAATCAGTCTGTTAGTTGGGGGCTTTCTGCAGTGTGCAGATCAGCCAGGAGGGCAGGGATGAGGAGTGGGTGGAATATGATGGGGAGGATGATGAGGTCCTAGACCTCACATGGCATCCAGGTCGTGAGAGTGACGTATGGAGTTTAGAGGAAGAGGTGGGGGTCACACAGTGCCAGCCGCACAGCAAAAGTAGAGTGGCCGTACCCTAGCCAGTATGCCCGCTACTGCCCAATGCACCAAGAGAAATAGCACACCAAAGCCAGAGCAAAGGAGTTCCCTGGTGTGGCAGTTCATCAGGCAATGTGCTGATGACAAGAAACGAGTGGTTTGCACGCTGTGCAATCAGAGCCTGAAGCGAGGCATAAATGTTCTAAACCTGAGCACCACCTGCATGATCCGGCATCTAACCACAAAGCACGAGCTGTAGTTGAGTAACATAGTAACATAGTTTATAAGGCCGAAAAAAGACATCTGTCCATCCAGTTCGGCCTGTTTTCCTACAAGTTGATCCAGAGGAAGGCAAAAAAACCCTGTGAGGTAGAAGCCAATTTTCCCCACTTTAGGGAAAAAAATTCCTTCCTGACTCCAATCAGGCATCAGAATAACTCCCTGGATCAACGACCCCTCTCTAGTAACTATAACCTGTAATATTATTACCCTCCAGAAATACATCCAGGCCCCTCTTGAACTCTTTTAGTAGACACCTCAAGAACCACAAAAGATCAGAGGCTCCTCCTGCTCCCTCTTCAGCAGCAGGCGATAGTGGAGTTTCAGCTGCAGCATGCACGGGTGGGTCGCTCTGTGGAACATTTCACCAACAAGCGGGCCTTCATGGGGGATATGTGTGCCACGTTGGGCTGTTTCGAGTTCTCCACCAACATGGCCAGCAGGGGTGAAGCCATCATCAGCCTTACTATCTCACTTCTATGTCTCCTTGAATAAACACTTCAGGTGCTGATGGATAAGGATGTGGCACAGGAGGAAGAGGAGGAGGAACATGGATCATGCCAACGTTTATCAGGCCAGTCGTCCGCAGGTAACTCAGGTACCCAACTGTCCAGCCAGGGCACAGTTTTGGAGGAGGAGGATCCCCGTTCACAGCCTCTGGGCTGCCTGGCACACATGAGAGACTACATGCTGCAGTGCCTGCGCAGCAACCGCAAAGTTCCCCACATTCTAACTGTTGCTGATTACTGGGTTGTCACCCTGCTGTATCCCCGCTACAAGGACAACGTGCCATCCTTACTTCCATCACTGGAGCGTGAACGTAAGATGCAGGAGGTACAAGTGCGCGCTGGTAAAGGCGCTACTGATGGCGTTCCCACCTGACAGCGGGGGCTCAGTGGAAGCAAGAGGCAGAGACGGCGGAAGATGAGGAAGTCGCCAATGCAGCAGGGGCACCATCAGCACCTCAGAAGCAGAGTTGCCAACCTTTCTTTCAAATTTTTCTGGACAACTGAACCAAAATTTACGGACGCCCCAAATTTTTTACGGACATAAACCACACCCCCTTTTTAGAGGACACGCCCCCTTCCACGCCCCAGAATAAAGAGGATTGTTCAGTAGTTAAACATAAAATATGGCATATGGAAAATAAATTAACAGTCTTCAGCTGTTCCCTCCCTGCCACTGAGTGCTTTGTTTATATGGCTGCAGTGATGATGCCTGTGACACGCTGGACTTTCTGGCATCATTGCTGCTGCCATGTAAACAAAGACTGACAGGGATGTAATGGGCGAGTGTGCACATCTGTCATAGTGCTGGTGATGTGCACACTGATGGGCAGGTGTATGGCATGTGACCACTGCAGCCAGTTCTCAGCATTAGATCACTGATTGGCTGCAGCAGTAACATACCATATACCGGAAAGTCCTTGCTGCAGTTTAACAGATCAGAGCTGCATAAAATGGCTCTGAGGACATAGGACATATTTGGATGGACATTACATCCGCCAATACCAAACATACAAGATGATACAGCACCACATACCTCTTAAGTCCAGTGACGTCTTCCTGATGTAGAAGTTCTCTTTTCTCATCTTCTCTATTCGGCCCACACCGCCATAACGAGTTCCTTCAGCCACATCTTCTCTCTGCAGAGTTTGCCACAAAGACATCATAGATTACCAACTTTTCTGTTATCCTGGTGCTGCCCAAAATACTGTGCCCACTGTGCACCTCAATGTCTCCAAATACTATACTGTAGATATAACAGTGCCATATAGGTAGGACCCCATATAGTTACAGTGCTCCGCAAAGTCCCACTGATACTATTAATTCTCTCCCAGAGTGCCCTCATTAGTAATAGTGCCCCAATAGTGATAATGCTCCACGAGTATCCCTTTTAGCAGTAGTGCCCTCCATATTGTACTAATAATAGTAACACCCCCAATAGTACCCCTGGTAGTAGAAATAATTCCCCATAATAGAAACCATTTTTCCCATAGTGCCTTCAGTAGTTCTACCAGAAATAATAAGGACCTGCTGTAATGTTCCCAGTAATTATAATACGCATTATAGTACCCCCAGTAACTTAAATGGTCCCCTCTACTGCCCTCAGTAGTTTAGGTAGCCTTCTATAGTACCCCCACTTTAGATAGCTCCATGTAGTGCCCCAAGAATTTAGATAGCCCTGTGTAGTGGCCCAGTAATTTAGATAGCCCCCTGTAGTTCAGATAGTCCCCATAGTACCCCTAATAGTTAGATAGCCCTCCTGTAGTTCAGGTAGTCTCCATAGTGCCCCCAGAAGTTAGATAGCCCCCATTGTGCCCCCAGTAATTATATTGTCCTCTTAAGTACCCCCAGTAGCTTTACTGTACCCTATAGTGGCCCTCCAGCAGCTTTAATGCCCCCATACCTTAACTAAATGCCAGCAGCACCAGCTCCGCTGCTATACAAGTCCCACTGTAGCATGGCGCGGGCGGTGGGAATGCTGCAGGCAGAAGACTTAGAAAATAGCCGGGCTTTCATTGGTGGTCAGTGTGGGACTCCTCCTCCTCGCTCCTCTCCAGCGTGAGCATTGCAATGCTTCGGCTCCCTTTTCCCTTCACTGCGCACGCATGCGCAGTGCAGATTTCATAGTTCGGGCCAGGTTTTGCAGACTGTCCGTAAATTTACGGACAGTTGGCAACCCAGGCAGTGAAACTGCCCTCAAAGTGCCCTCCAGGTAGTAATACAGTATTGACAAAGACCCCCTTAGTGCTCCAAGTAGTAATAAAAACCCTCAGTGCTCCAAAAAGTAATAGGTCCCCTCCAGTAAATATAATGGCCCTTATAGTGCCCCCAGTAGCTTAAATGACTCCTATAGCTCCCCAGTATCTCAAATGCTCTGCAGCAGTGCCCCACAGCAGCCTAACAGCTCCCTATAGAGCCCTCAGTAATTTAAATGATACCCTATATGGCCCCCAGTTCTGTGACACACTGCCATAGATGTGCCTGGCAGTACATGGGGCTGCTGGACACTGGGGTTATGTTCACAATCTCACGCTGCCTGCATCCACTCCAGCAGCAGGCAGAAAACTTTGAAAGACAGGGGCAGTGTTCCCTCTAAGACTTGGCAGCTGCTGAGCGGGGTCGGCTCAGGGCTGGGCACAGCACCATCAAAGGTGGGCGATATGAAAACCCAAAATAATTGTCACATCAAAGACATACAGTATAACCCCTGCGCCATCCCGTACAATACAATCCGTACACCATGCTGTATAGTATACAGTATAATCCGTACACCATGCTGTATAATATACAGTATAGTCCGTACACCATGCTGTATAATATACAGTATAATCCGTACACCATGCTGTATAATATACAGTATAATCCGTACACCATGCTGTATAGCAGGGCTGGCCAACCTGCGGCTCTCCAGCTGTTGCAAAACTACAACTCCCAGCATGCCCAGTCTGCCTACAGCTATCATCCTACAGCAGGGCATGGTGGGAGTTGTAGTTTTACAACAGCTGGAGAGCCTCAGGTTGGCCAGCCCTGCTGTATAGTATACAGTATAATCCGTACACCATGCTGTATAGTATACAGTATAATCCGTACACCATGCTGTATAATATACAGTATAATCCGTACACCATGCTGTATAGTATACAGTATAATCCGTACACCATGCTGTATAGTATACAGTATAATCCATACACCATGCTGTATAGTATACAGTATAATCCATACACCATGCTGTATAATATACAGTATAATCCATACACCATGCTGTATAATATACAGTATAATCCGTACACCATGCTGTATAATATACAGTATAATCCGTACACCATGCTGTATAATATACAGTATAATCCCTGCACCATGCTGTATAATATACAGTATAATCCGTACACCATGCTGTATAATATACAGTATAATCCGTACACATGCTGTATAATACACAGTATAATCCCTACACCATGCTGTATAATATACAGTATAATCCCTACACCATGCTGTATATATACAGTATAATCCTGCACCATGCTGTATAATATACAGTATAATCCGTACACCATGCTGTATAATATACAGTATAAATCCCTGCACCATGCTGTATAATATACAGTATAATCCCTACACCATGCTGTATAATATACAGTATAATCCGTACACCATGCTGTATAATATACAGTATAGTCCGTCAACCCATGCTGTATAGTATACAGTATATCCGTACACCATGCTGTATATATACAGTATAATCCCTACACCATGCTGTATAGTATACAGTATAATCCCTGCACCATGCTGTATAATATACAGTATAATCCGTACACCATGCTGTATAATATACAGTATAATCCGTACACCATGCTGTATAATATACAGTATAATCCGTACACCATGCTGTATAATATACAGTATAATCCCTGCACCATGCTGTATAATATACAGTATAATCCCTACACCATGCTGTATAATATACAGTATAATCCGTACACCATGCTGTATAATATATAGCATAACCCCACAGTGTAGGTGTTATACTGTATATTGTACATCAGGGTGTATGGATTATACTGTATATTATACAGCATGGAGTACGGATTATACTGTATATTATACAGCATGGTGCAGGGATTATACTGTATATTATAACAGCATGGTGTAGGGATTATATGTATATTATACAGCATGGTGTAGGGATTATACTGTATATTATACAGCAAGGTGTAGGGATTATACTGTATATTATACAGCATGGAGTACGGATTATACTGTATATTATACAGCATGGTGTACGGATTATACTGTATATTAATACAGCATGGTGTTACGGATATACTGTATACTATGCAGATGGTGTAGGGATTATACTGTATATTATACAGCATGGAGTACGGATTATACTGTATATATAACAGCATGGTGTACGGATTATACTGTATATTATACAGCATGGAGTACGGATTATACTGTATACTATGCAGCAATGGTGTATGGATTATACTGTATATTATACAGCATGGAGTACGGATTATACTGTATATTATACAGCATGGTGTACGGATTATACTGTATATTATACAGCATGGAGTTACGGATTATACTGTATATTATACAGCATGGAGTACGGATTTATACTGTATACTATGCAGCATGGTGTACGGATTATACTGTATATTATACAGCATGGAGTACGGATTATACTGTATATTATACAGCATGGTGTACGGATTATACTGTATACTATACAGCATGGTGTAGGGATTATACTGTATACTATGCAGCATGGTTGTAGGGATTAATACTGTATATTATACAGCATGGAGTACGGATTATACTGTATATTATACAGCATGGTGTAGGGATTATACTGGTATATTATACAGCATGTGTAGGGATTATACTGTATATTATACAGCAATGGTTGTAGGGATTATACTGTATATTATACAGCAATGGTGTAGGGATTATACTGTATATTATACAGCATGGAGTACGGATTATACTGTATATTATACAGCATGGTGTACGATTATACTGTATACTATACAGCATGGTGTACGGATTATACTGTATACTATACAGCATGGTGTACGGATTATACTGTATACTATACAGCATGGTGTAGGGATTATACTGTATACTATGCAGCATGGTGTACGGATTATACTGTGTACTATACAGTATGGTTTACGGATTATACTGTAATACTATACAGCATGGTGTACGGATTATACTGTATACTATACAGCATGGTGTACGGATTATACTGTATACTATGCAGCATGGTGTAGGGATTATACTGTATATTATACAGCATGGAGTACGGATTATACTGTATATTATACAGCATGGTGTACGGATTATACTGTATATTATACAGCATGGAGTACGGATTATACTGTATACTATGCAGCATGGTGTATGGATTATACTGTATATTATACAGCATGGAGTACGGATTATACTGTATATTATACAGCATGGTGTACGGATTATACTGTATATTATACAGCATGGAGTACGGATTATACTGTATATTATACAGCATGGAGTACGGATTATACTGTATATTATACAGCATGGTGTACGGATTATACTGTATACTATACAGCATGGTGTAGGGATTATACTGTATACTATGCAGCATGGTGTAGGTATTATACTGTATATTATACAGCATGGGAGTACGGATTATACTGTATATTATACAGCATGGTGTTACGGATTATACTGTTACTATACAGCATGGTGTACGGATTATACTGTATACTATACAGCATGGTGTACGGATTATACTGTATACTATACAGCATGGTGTAGGGATTATACTGTATACTATGCAGCATGGTGTACGGATTATACTGTGTACTATACAGTATGGTTTACGGATTATACTGTATACTATACAGCATGGTGTACGGATTATACTGTATACTATACAGCATGGTGTACGGATTATACTGTATACTATGCAGCATGGTGTAGGGATTATACTGTATATTATGCAGCATGGAGTACGGATTATACTGTATATTATACAGCATGGTGTACGGATTATACTGTATACTATACAGCATGGTGTACGGATTATACTGTATACTATATAGCACGGTGTAGGGATTATACTGTATACTATGCAGCATGGTATATGGATTATACTGTATATTATACAGCATGGTGTAGGGATTATACTGTATATTATACAGCATGGTGTACGGATTATACTGTATATTATACAGCATGGTGTACGGATTATACTGTATATTATACAGCATGGTGTACGGATTATACTGTATATTATACAGCATGGAGTACGGATTATACTGTATATTATACAGCATGGTGTACGGATTATACTGTATATTATACAGCATGGTGTATGGATTATACTGTATATTATACAGCATGGTGGAGGGATTATACTGTATATTATACAGCATGGTGTACGGATTATACTGTATATTATACAGCATGGTGGAGGGATTATACTGTATACTATACAGCATGGTGTACGGATTATACTGTATATTGTATAGCATGGTACATTATAATGTATATTGTACAGCAAATGCATGACGGTTACACCATGCCGGACAATATAACCCCTGTGCCATGCTGTACAATATACAGTATATACACAGTATAGAGGTATACTGTATATTGTGTGGCACAGTGTACGCATACAATTAGACACACACACATTAAACACATAAAAACTTACAGTTACTTGGCCCTTGTCTCCGACACCAACGCTCTGGAGGGGGCTGGGGCCTTGATCTTCTCCCTTCTTCTTTCCCTATGCCGACATGAGGGAGGACTCGCGGCGGTGAGCGGGCCAGGAAAGGCCCTGAGCGGAGGCAGGGAACACTGGACAGGGGCAGTTTCATTGGTGGCCAGTAGGACTCCTCCTCCTCTTCTCTCCGGCGGCCGGCACAGGACAGGACTCGGCAAGTCGGCATCTGCACGTGCGCACGCGCGCCAGCTCCATGCGGCACCCGGCCCTCTATCTTCCAGTCAGCGGCGGGGGGCGGGCCAGCAGCGCGGTGAGCGGGGAACTTAACTGTCTGTACTGCACGCATGCGCAGTACAGACTTTGGTGTTTCGGGCCACAAATTCACAGATGGTGTTTTTTTCTGCCGGACGCTACGGACGGCAGAGAAAAACAACTGGTTTTTGCGGACTGTCCGTAAATTTACGGACGGTTGGCAACCCTGCTCAGAAGGTAGGGACAGCATGGCCGAAATGTGGAAAAGCTTTGTCAGCACGCCACAACAACCAGCACCACCAGCTGATATGGACCGTCTTAGCTGGAAGCATTTCAGAAACATGGTGACTGATGGGTCTGCCCCATTTCACTTCTGAGTGATTGTGCACATGGCCTGAGCTTGCCCTTTACACCTTGGAGGTGCTGGCCTGCCCTGCAGCCAGTGTATTATCTGAACGTGTGTTCAACGAGGCAGGGGGTGTGATCACAGACAGGTGCATGACCCTGTCCACAGCCAACGTGGACAAGCTCACGTTCATTAAAATGAACCACGCATGGATCCCACAGGACTCTACTCAGAGTAGAGAAGAATACCAGATGCACCTAGCCAGTGCTGTACTCCGGTGCAGTTTGTGAGTTCTCTTTGCTATTTCCCAATGTTTTGGGGCCTCAAAAAAACTCCACCGCCACATCTGCCTCCTCCACTGGGACCTCCACCTCCTGGCTCAAGATTATTATGCATTATATTGGCAGAGTAGAGAAGTGTACCGGGCTCACCTAAACATTGTTGTACTCCAGCACTGTTTGTGAGTTATCTTTGCTATCTCCCAATGTTTGAAGGTCAACCGTTACCACCACCACCACCAAAAAATTAAGATTTGTAATAAAACAACCCATTTTTAATGCATCCAACTAATGTAGGAGAGGAAATTCTTCAGTGGAGTCTGTCTGTCAAAGTCATAAATTATTTTAAAAATTAGAAACACCCCCTTCATCCATCCAACTATTACATAGTAACAAAGTTTATAAGGCCAAAAAAAAGCCCTCTGTCCATCCAGTTCGGCCTGTTATTCTGCAAGTTGATCCAGAGGAAGACAAAAAACCCTGTGAGGTAGAAGCCAATTTTCCTCACTTTAGGGAAAAAAATTCCTTCCCGACTCCAATCAGGCATCAGAATAACTCCCTGGATCAACGACCCCTCTCTAGTAACTATAACCTGTAATATTATTACCTCCAGAAATACATCCAGGCCCCTCTTGAACTCTTATAGTGAACTTACCATCACCATCTCCTCAGGCAGAGAGTTCCATAGTCTCACTGCTCTTACCGTAAAGAATCCTCTTCTATGTTTATGCACAAACCTTCTTTCCTCCAGACGCAGAGGATGTCCCCTCGTCACAGTCACAGTCCTGGGGATAAATAGATGATGGGAGAGATCTCTGTACTGACCCCTGATATATTTATACATAGTTATTAGATCTCCCCTCAGTCGTCTTTTTTCTAAAGTGAATAACCCTAATTTTGATAATCTTTCTGGGTCCTGTAGTCCACCCATTCCAGTTATTACTTTAGTTGCCCTCCTCTGAACCCTCTCCAGCTCTGCTATGTCTGCCTTGTTCACAGGAGCCCAGAACTGTACACAGTCCTCCATGAGTGGTCTGACTAGTGATTTGTAAGGTGGCAGGACTATGTTCTCATCACCGGCATCTATGCCTCTTTTGATGCAACCCATTATCTTATTGGCCTTGGCAGCAGCTGTCTGACACTGGTTTCTACAGCTTAGTTTGCTGTTCACTAAAATTCCTAGGTCCTTTTCCATATCAGTGTTACCCAATATTTTACCATTTAGTATGTACTGGTGACTTGCATTATTCCTTCCCATATGCATAACTTTACATTTGTCAGTGTTAAACCTCATCTGCCACTTCTCTGCCCAAGCCTCCAGTCTATCCAGATCCATCTGTAGCAGTGTACTGTCCTCTTCTGTGTTAATTACTTTACACAGTTTAGTGTCATCTGCAAACATTGATATTTTACTTTGCAAGCCTTCTACAAGATCATTAATAAATATACTGACGAGAATAGGGCCCAATACTGACCCCTGTGGTACCCCACTAGTTACAGTGACCCAATCTGAGTATGTGCCGTTAATAACCACCCTCTGTTTTCTATCACTGAGCCAGTTACTTACCCACATACAGACATTTTCTCCCAACTTACCCACATACTCTCATTGTGGTAGAGGAAATTCTTCTGTGGAGTGTGTTTGGCATCTGTCTTGCTGTAGTAGGAGAAAATTTATTTTAATATATAATCTCTAGATAAGGGGACGTGTGAGATCTATAACGGAGACTAAATTATTTACCCAGTTTTAACCCAGGACATACAAGCACCAAAATGTCACGCTGTGGCCCTTAGCAACCTGACACAAAATTGACGGACACATGGAAAAAAGAAAAACAGTGTTGGCTTCCTCCCCGCCTCTTCAACCTACACCGCCACTTCCTCCACCACTCACACCTCCACCTCCTGGCTCAAGATTACTCTGACAAAATAAGACATAATAAAGAAATATACCATCCAAACCCTCAGAAATGGCTAAAGGTCACATACGGACACATTTAAAAAAAAAACAAAAAAAAAAACTGAGTGTTGGCTTCTTCCTCCACCTCCTCTGCCTCTTCCACCTATACCACCATGTCTACAGCCTCCTCAACTTCCTACACCATTTGGAACTCTGCCTTCTGGTTCAAGATGGTTATTATTTATTTTTGTGTATTTTATGTTATTTTAAGTCATGTCTGTATCCACATTTGTTTGCAGGACAATTGTACTGCTCTTACCCCCCATGTTGGATCCTTTTGCAGCCCTCTAGCCCTTTCTATTACTTTTTTACAGCCATTTTAGTGCACCAAAGTTCGGGTCACCATTGACTTCAATGGGGTTCGTTGTTCGGGGTCAAGTTCGGAACCTGAATCGAGCTTTGAAACCAAAGTTAAGCCGAACCTCTCGAACCTGGACATCCACTGGTCCACTCATCCCTACTCATAACTTACCTCTCTTCCATGTTCTTCTTACTCTCCCAATTATCTTGCATCGTTCTCCTTATCTGTTTTTTTCTTAAAAGCCATTTACACAGGGAAACTATTGTCTAAATGAACGTTCGTGGGGACACTTGTTCCAGGTTACTGCCCCTTTTCAAATGTCATGCAAGACCCGTAGTCTTCCAGGTGTCTCGTAACTTTCCACCTCTCCAGCTTCCCCTCTCCTTGTTCTTCTTACAGTTGCCTTGTAATACTCTCATGTTGACTTTCTCCATGACATTCCTTCCAGACAATCCCCTACCCAGCAGTGAAGGAGACTGCTGCATTTATTATTATTATTATTATTATTATGGCTCGTCCCATACAGAATCACAGAGCGTGTTTAGACGGCATAATCTGCTGCAAGCAATGATTTTTGTGACCACATGAAACATGTGATTACCAGATGAACGAGCGTTTTACATGTTCATTGGTTAATCGGCGGCACCTTTATACGGCAGATAATCGCTAACAAGCGTTCCTATGAACACTTGTTATTGATGATCTGGCCAAGTCTCAGCTACTGTAAAGGGGCCTTAACGCTCCTTCGTTGTTGACCTTCTCCTATTCAGTTTATTAAAGAGCTTCATTATCCTAGCTTTGAGGAACCTTCCCAACCAAATATGGTATTGTTTAGAAGCTGGTGTCTTGCAGTGCTGGGGTCCTAGGTTCAAATCCGACCAAGGACAACATCTGCATGGAGTTTGTATGTTCTCCCTGTGTTTACATGGGTTTCCTCCGGGTTCTCCGCTTTCCTCCCACATTCCAAAGACATACTGATAGGGAACTTAGATTGTGAGTCTCTTTGAGGACAGTTGGATGCTAATGTCTGTAAAGCGCTGCAGAATATAATAGCGCTATATAAGTGCATAAAATAAATAAAAATCTTGCCATGATTTAGTATCTGTTTTCATGGATCTTACATGATTTTAAGACTTTGTATGTAACCTGAAAGGCCTTGTCCCAATTCACATGTAAGTGCATGAAGACCAAGTCCATTGCCCAATCTATACATGAAGGGGAGAACAAGCCATAGTTCAAATAAGAAGGATCAGCAAAGTTCTTCTTTTATTGTGTTCTCTGCACTTTTTTCATGTTCTTCATCCCATCTTCTGATCTATTTCCCTGACTACTTCTGATATTGTATTTCCTTATCCAGTCTCCCCATTGTCCATTTGCCTGCTAAATGTTAATTCTTCTTCTTCTTGTCATTTGCTTTTCTTCTCTTCTATCATTTTATCTTGGCATGAGGCTGATGTTCTCCATTAGCCATCTTTTTTCTTAAAATATCTTCTCTTCCAGTCACTGTATTTTTCATTTGTCAGTCTGCTCTATCTCCAGTTTCTTCTGCTCAGTTCCTTTTATTGTTCTATGTCCTTCTCTAGTTTATTTTCTTACGCTCTCCATCCAGGGCCGCACCTACCATGAGGCAAGATGAGATTTCACCTCAGGTGGCAGCCAGCCTCTCTGTATGGGGGAGGCAGTTGGCGGAGAGCGGGAGCCTATGACTTCCGTCACCCATGGTTCCGCCATATTGGCTTCAGGCCACTAGGCTGGAAATCTCTGAAGCAGCAGAACAGTTAAAAGGGTCAAAATGACATCATCGTGACCTCCTGTGCAGTGTCACAGGCTGTGCAATCATATGGTCCTGAATCCTGACACAGGCATTCATGATCATACTGCCTGAGACCCAGCGCAGGAATTTACGACCGCCTGTGGCCTTCATCATGAACGTCAGTGGAGAATGGGAGTCAGTTGAGTATTTTGATTGTTTGTTAATATATGGGAGCACTAAAATCTGGAGCACTACAGGGGACATTACAGGCTGGAGCACTATAGGGGAGCATAATACAGTGAGCACTATAGGGGGTGATTATAATTAGTGATGAGCGAAGTGAACTTGAGATCCAAGATCCAAAGTTGATTTGCTCAAAACTTCGGAATAATGCTCTACGGAGATACATCTACATACAGCATTAAAATGTAGGACCTCAGATGGGGCAAAGTCACTTAATAACTTCTGTATTTTAATTTTTAAACCAAAAAACACTTTAAAACTTGGATCCAAACCCAGCTTCGGTTCTGACTGGTACCGCAGAAGTTTAGTATTTGTGAGCATTGGGGAGAAGTCATCAAGGTGGTCTGAATCCAATGGAGGAAAGAGAACATGTACATTATAGGAGATGAAGGTATCCCTGGATGTAAGAGGTGGGCTAGTGATGTATGTAATGTCCATCCAAATCTGTCTTTAACATTAGGGTTAGGGGGAGGGGCTGGATTCAGAATTTAGCTTGGGGGAGGGGGCGGCACCATTTCAATTTTTGCCTCAGGCAGTAAAACATCTGGGTGCACCCCGTCTACTACATCTTGTGCAGGATCTATCTATGCTCTTCTCTTTCATACTGTGGTTTTTGGCTACTATCTCCTTCAGTTGTTTGATGACTCTTCACATCACCTCTTCATTCTTCCACTCCTCAACACTCCCTAAAGTCTTCCGCAGACAAAAAATCGATCTCTGAAATGAAGTCTGGATGTAACACCAGGTATTTTTAACAATGTATGAGGCAACACCAATATTCGTCAGTGATTTCCATGGTGTTGCTGTCTTCTCATCTTCTGTTGACAGTAGGGTTGAGCGAATCGAGCTTCGGATCATAGATCCAAAGTCGATTTGTTCAAAAACTTTGTTTGAAATGCAGCAACAGTGGCTTATATCTGGTCATAAATGACCCCTGAAGTTTTTTACCAAATCAACCACGGATCTATGATTCGAAGCTCGATTTGCTCAACTCTAGTTCACAGGGTCAAAATTTGATGCGTGCATTTCATGGTGACAGGTTCTCTACTAAATCAGTTCGTTAACCAAAATCAATTGACAATTGGGTTCAATCTCACTAGCCACACCCAGGCAGGACTACCGCCAGACTTGTTGAATCTAAACATCACTTAAAGAGGTTTTACAGAAATTAGGCTCCTTTCACATCAGTTTTTTCCTTTCCAGTCTTCAGATCTGGCGGAGGATCTCAAGACCAGAGGAAAATACATCAGTTTGAATAATACAACCAGCTGGCTCCATTCAGAATGGATCCAGTTGTATTATATCGAAAATGAACATGCCAGATCTGGCATCAAAAACCATTGTAAGTCAGTGGGCACCAGATACGTTTTTTTTTCATGTCCAAAAACAAACGGATCCACCACCATTGACTTACAATGGTTTTTGATGCTGGATCCAGCATGTTCAGCTTCCCATGCCACATGCAAAAACACTGCTTGCAGTGGTTTTTCTGCCCGGCATGATAAAGCAACATAACGGAACGGAAACCATTCTGGTGCACTCTATTCCGGTTTGTTCAGTTTTGTCTCCGTTGACAATGAATGGGAACAAAACTGAAGCATTTTCCTCCGGTTTGGAGATCCTGTGATGGATCTCAATGCCGGAAAGGAAACGCAGAAGTGAAAGTAGCCTTGGATATTGATGGGCTATTCTCAGGATAGTTCATCTATATCAAATCAGTGGAGTCCGACACCTCGCACCCCCACCAATCAGCTTTGTCAAGCAGACCAGCAGGGGCGGACTGGGGACTTAAAGTGGCCCTGGAAAAAATACTAAAAGTGGACCCATTTTGTAGTCGGGTCCAAATTGATGGAAGGCAGAGCCAGCAATACCATATTGTGGTACATTATACTGCCCCAACAGAGCCAAATACCACAAAATACATCCCCAAAAACTTCCACTGGCCGGCCGTGAGGAGGGCTCAGGAAGCCCCCTGGGCATCAGCCTACTGGGTAATTTCCCTGTAAGGTCTATGGCCAATCCGCCCCTGCAGACCAGAGATTATACAGTGGACAGATCCAGAAGCAGAAGCGTTGTCCAGTAGCAATGTTGGCGTACCGCAACTCAGTTCCCATTCAAGTCAGTTGTACCTTATTGTTTTTAACAAGATAAGAACAGTACTATAGAGAGATAATCTACATACGTAGCATCTACAGTACATTCAAGGGACTGGAGACTGGACACAGCACCCCTGGTGGCTAGGAGGATTTACAAACCATACATTAGTATGAACATGCATTTTCGGTCACATCTTCATGTAATCACACTCACATACCAATTAGATAGGGAAATAAAACAGGATCAACATGGAAGGAGACACAGATGTTCAAGTTACTTTCCGTAAGAGCTCTGCTCATAATCCCAGAAGAAACATCAAAGGAAAGGAGCTGTAAGATTATATGTCACATAAAGTATCAAGACAGCTGAGTACCAAATCAGTCCTCATATCCAGATACTTACCACGTGGTGTCCTCATACTCTGCTCTGCTAACAGCATTAACATAATAATTTATCTGCCCTCATCTGATTAATTGTAAGAACCCAACACCAACAATATGTGGTTCCGATGTATCAATAGCACCAAAAATGCACTAGTAGAATAGATACCCTCAGATAAGACCCCCCTATCTGACCTCAGATCAGACCCCCATATCAGACCTCAGATCAGAACCACATATCAGACCTCAGATCAGACCCCCATATCAGATGTCAGATCAGACCCCCCTATCAGACCTCAGATCAGACCCCAGACTAGGCACCATGTCAGACCTCAGATCACACCCCCCATCAGAACTCAGATCAGACCCCCCTATCAGACCTTAGATCAGGCCACCATATCAGACCTCAGATCAGAACCCCATATCAGACCTCAGATCAGAACCCCATATCAGACCTCAGATCAGACCCCCATATCAGACCTCAGATCAGACCCCATATCAGACTTCAGATCAGACCTCAGATCAGAACCCCAATCAGACCTCAGATCAGACCCCCATATCAGACCTCAGATCACCCCCCATCAGACCTCAGATCAGACCGCCATATCAGACCTCAGATCACCCCCCCCCATCAGACCTCAGATCAGACCCCCATATCAGACTTCAGATCAGACCCCCATATCAGACCTCAGATCAGACCCCCATATCAGACCTCAGATCAGACCCCCATATCAGACCTCAGATCAGACCCCAGACTAGGCACCATGTCAGACCTCAGATCACACCCCCATCAGAACTCAGATCAGACTCCCCTATCAGACTTTAGATCAGACCACCATATCAGACCTCAGATCAGAACCCCATATCAGACCTCAGATCAGAACCCCATATCAGACCTCAGATCAGACCCCCATATCAGACCCCCATGTCAGACCTCAGATCACACCCCCTATGTCAGACTTCAGATCAGACCAAAATAACTAAATTAACTTATCTTTCCAGATGGTACCATCACTCTGTACATCCAGCCGCTATTCCTACATTCAGAGTTCCCTGTTCTTCTCCAGACCCACGCTGCACTGCGACCTGATGTCCTACAGCGTCAGGTCATAGTGCATGCGCTATGCCCTGGTATTGTACGCAGTCAGGACACTGCAGTGTGGCACCCAGAAGACCAAAAGGCGGTGACTACAGACAGAGCTTCACTCACCACTCCCTGCCGCTACTGCATACTAGTGAGCACTTCCATAATGACAGCACTCAGTAGAATTCACTTTATAAGACGTCCTGCCATTTTCCTCCAACTTTGGGGGAAAAAATGCATCTTAAAAAAGTTAAAAATCTGGTACCTACCGAAGAATCTTCTAGCCAATCATGATGGGTGACACTGCTTTTGACCTGCCAACAATCACGGTGCTGCTTGCACCTCGCTTTGACAGGGCAGTGGGGTCATGTGCTTAGTGCTCCTGTGCTAATCAACATAATGACCCCTGCACTACAGAGATGCCAATCTCCAGGACTGTGTCTACACGACACAAGTTCAGATGAACCTTGTAGGTGGCTATCTACAGCACTAGACAGATGTCATATATGTGTTTTATGTGTCTGCACTTGATAACCCTTTACTTATGGCGCACTGATCACATAGCGAATGGTCTGCACTTTATGACTGTAATTATGATGATTATTATATTTAATTGATTAACGTATTTTTCGCATTATACAACACAGGTTTTAGAGATGGTAAATCTGAAAAAATATATTTTTCATCAATTAAAGATTAAAGATCAGACCCCATATGAGACCTCAGATCAGACCCCATATAAGACCTCAGATAAGACCTAGCTATGAGAGCTTGGATCAGACCCCCATATTAGACCTCGGATGAGACCACCATATCAGACCTCAGATCAGAAGCTCTTATCAGACCTCAAATCAGACCTCCCCTTATCAGACCTCGGATCAGACCCCCATATCAGACCTCAGATCAGACCCCCATATCAGACATCAGATCAGCCCCCCATATCAGACATCAGATCACACCCCCATATCAGACCTCAGATCAGACCCCCATATCAGACCTCAGATCAGACATCAGATCAGACCCCCATATCAGACATCAGATCAGACCCCCATATCAGACGTCAGATCAGACCCCCGGATCAGACGTCAGATCAGACTCCCATATCAGACATCAGATCAGACCCTCATATCAGACATCAGATCAGACCCCCATATCAGACATCAGATCAGACCCCCATATCAGACATCAGATTAGACTCCCATATCAGACATCAGATCAGACCCTCATATCAGACATCAGATCAGACCCCCATATAAGACATCAGATCAGACCCCCATATCAGACATCAGATCATACCACCATATCAGACCTCAGATCAGACCCCCATATCAGACCTCAGATCAGACCCCCATATCAGACCTCAGATCTGACCCACTTATCAGACCTCAGATCAGACCCCCAGGTCAGACCCTCAGATCAGACCCCCAGGTCAGACCTCAGATCAGACCCCCAGGTCAGACCTCAGATCAGACCTCAGATCAGACCCAAATAACTAAGTGAATGTATTTTTCCGGATGGCATCACCAGTCTGCACATCCAGCCGCTCTTCCTACATTCAGTGTTCCCTTTCTTCTCTCGGCCTGCACTATGCTGTGACCTGACGTCCCACAGCATCAGGTCATAGTGCCTGCACTACATCCTGGCGCTGTACGCAGTCAGGACAGTGGCACTCTGTAGTATTTGCTTTATTAGACACACTGCCATTTCCCCCCCCCCAAAAAAAAAGTTTGCCTTACAAAATGAAAAATCTGGTAATTACTGAAACATCTTTTAGCCAATCATGGTGGGCGACACTGTGATCGACCCGCCCATGAGCACTACGTCGCTCGCACCTCTCTTTGAGAGGGCAGTGGGGTCATGTGCTCTGTGCAGCTGCGCCAATTGACTTACCAACCCCAGAGATTTCAAGTTCCAGGAATGTGTCTACACAGCACATGTTCAGATGAACCTTGTAGGTGACTATCTACAGCACCTAGACAGATGTCATTTATGTGTTTTATGTGTCTGCACTTGATAACCCTTTACTTATGGCGCACTGATCACATAGTGGATGGTCTGCACTTCCGAATAACCACTTTTGTCAACTCTGGATAAACTTGCATATTGTCTATGTATATGTAAGAAATATGATTATCGACAATTTTAATATTAAACAAGATGATAATAATATTGAGCAATAAAAATATTCCTGCGTATGTTCTAGGGGACGGTCAGCAAAGAAAGCACGCCAACAAAAGTGTATATTGAAAAAAAGAGAACAATATATTATTTACAGAATCAATTGTGCAGGATTAATATTGATAACATACAAATATAAACCAATTACCATAGCATAAAGGAAAACCACGTTAAACAATAGACAAATATTTAACACGATAACACCTATATATGTAGGACAGAACCACAATTCAATCATCAATCTATTTCACAAATTCCTGGCAAAAAAAGAAACCCTGGACATAAATCATAAAAACAACCCGTTGACCAAAACAATATTCCACAGCCTAATCAATCATAACAACCATACAGTAATGCCGAATCATTGAAATATAGCTACCAAATCCAGGTTCTCCCAGGTCACTTCCTGTCCTTCTTGCTGACCTGCCCTCTGTCAAATTTTGCCCAGGTTTTTATACTAATTTTTGGATGCTGAAACTAACCCCCCCTCCCATCAGCCTACTTCAAAGCCTACTTTAAAAATATATTTTTCATCAGAATTCAGATCAGTTCCCCATATGAGACCTCAGATCAGACCCCAATGTCAGACCTTATATCAGACTTTAGTTCAGACCTCCTTATCAGACCTCAGATCAGATCTCAGATCAGACCCCCATATCAGACCTCAGATCAGACCCCCATATCAGACCTCAGATCAGACCCCATATACGAACTCAGATCAAAATTCATATAAGACCCCCATATCAGACCTCACATAGGACCGCCATATCAGATCTCAGATCAAACCTCAGATCAGACCCCAATGTCAGACCTTATATCAGACCTTAGATCAGACCCCCCATCAGACTTTAGTTCAGACCTCCTTATCAGATCTCAGATCAGACGCCCATATCAGACCTCAGATCAGACCCCATATACGAACTCAGATCAAAATTGAAATAAGACCCCCATATCAGACCTCACATAGGACCGCCATATCAGATCTCAGATCAAACCTCAGATAAGACCCCCATATCAGACCTCAGATCAGACCCAATATCAGCTCTCAGATCAGACCCCATATACGAACTCAGATCAAAATTGAAATAAGACCCCCATATCAGACCTCACATAGGACCGCCATATCAGATCTCAGATCAAACCTCAGATAAGACCACACATCAGACCCCCATGTCAGAACATATATCAGATTCCCCATGTCAGACCTCACATCAGACTCCCATGGCAGACCTTGGATCAGACCCCCTTATCAGACCTCAGATCAGATCCCCCCTTCAGACCTCAGATCAGATCCCCGATCAGACCCATGTTAGACCTTATATCAGATCCCCCTATCAGACCTTAGATCAGACCCCTCTAGCAGACCTTAGTTCAGACCCTCCTATCAGACCTCAGATCAGACCCTCCCTATCAGACTTCTGTATCAGACATCAGATCCCCCTATCAGACCCTATGTCAGACCTTATATCAGATCCCCCGATCAGACCCATGTTAGACCGTATATCAGATCCCCCTATCAGACCTTAGTTCAGACCCCCCTATCAGACCTTAGATCAGACCCCCCTATCAGACCTTAGTTCAGACCCCCCTATCAGACCTCAGATGAGATCCCCATATCAGACCTCAGATCAGACCCCCAGATCACATTAAAATGATGAAATGAACTCACCTTCCTGAACCGGGCCACCACTCTGCACATCTAGCTCTTCCTACATTCAGCGTTCCCTCTTCTCCAGGCCTGCACTGCGCTGTGACCTTACATCCCGCAGCATCAGGTCACAGTGTACGGACTACGTCCTGAGGCAGTAAGCAGTCAGGGCAGTGCAGTGTGGCACCCAGAAGAAGACCAGAGAGCGGTGACTACAGACAGAGCTGCACACACCGCCCCCCACACCTGCTGCATACTAGTAGATAGATATTAGAGATGAGCGAATTTATTCGCCACTTAGTATATTTGTTACAAATCCTCCTTACTTCCTACTCCGAAGCAAATACAGATTTTTCAGATTCGCTTTGTACGATTGTTAAATGTTCTTAAAATTTTGAACGCTACGTACGCATTTTTCTTGCCAAACGGCCCCCAAACGGCCCCCAGAAGCAGGAAAATGGCAATACGCCCCCTCAAGAGCTGGAAGGTGAAGACACCCCCCCTCTGAAGCGGGAAAAAATAGCCCGGCCCACGGGGAACTATCTATTTGCAAGTATACGGAGTGAAGACTCCTCCCTCATTACTCCGCCCTCCACTCCAGTTCAAGCCAGCGGTGAACAAGACAGCATGGTGCACCAATTACGTCCAAAGTGGGGAGAGATGGTGTGGGGTACCGAGCCCGAACCACCGGAGAGGCCCAAAGAGATCAGAGTGTCAAAATTGACCTTAAGAATCACACTGGCATCGGAGGTGTCCACCATGTCGGTTGGTGCGGTGGAGGCGGTTGGAGCCTCCACCGCTCAGGAGGAGAACACCTTCCAAGCAGCAGAATCCCATCATGCCTGCATCAGTGACAGTCCCTATGGGACTATAAGAAAGCGGTGGAGGACTGGGTCATCCAAGTGCTTAACCATCCGAGGCCGGGAGACCCTACTCTGAAACAACGCAAAGAAACCATCATCTGGTTTTCGGTGGAGAGAGGCAGTGGCTTCCTTGCGGACGACGAGGACGGCAAGGAGTACTTAGTGTGCCGCAGGTCTGTCAAACGGCCGTACCTGCCCCAAGCCCCTCACAGCCTATACGTGGGGGATCAAGTTGAATATACCCCCATGGCATCCCTGAAAGGCCCCTTTGCTACCGGGATAACTTTACTGACCAAGCTCCTGGTCCCTGCATCACCACCAGAAGTTTAGCCGGAGGAACCAGCAGGCGCAGGACGCGTGTGCTGCCTACAACAGTCAGCAGATGGCACCCTCCGTTTCAGAGAGAAACCACAGCCACAGCCGGAGCCTCTGATCCCTGGATTTCCACCACCACCACAGTCCTTTCACTTGGGTCAGCTAACTACATCATCCTTCACTTTCCAGCCCACGGTGATCCAGTACCAGCTACCGTGGAAAATGGCATCAGCAGCAGCCAGGGGAGCTGGCGGTTCTTCCTTGAGTGCAGCCTTGCATGAACCGCTGCAGCCAGAAGTCCTTACCTCTGCTGTCCCGGGAAGAGTATCCAGAAAGGTGAAGGCTCAGGTGGCAGCAGCGCTCACTAGTGTGACCATCCGGTCAGGTTCCAATTCAACCAGCAGACGGCAGTGGAACTCAACAATGGCAGCCAGCCAGGCCTACAGAAGGCAGGAGCGTCCCCTTATGTAATTTAGCAGCAGTAGCAGCGAGGAGAACTTCAGGTCCCTCATCTGAGGAACCCTTCTACAACTGGCTGTCTCTGTCTGGCTGACTTAAAGGACACCTCATGGTCTGGACAGGACCTATGGGAGCCACAACATGGACTGCACTTGACAGGTGAGAGCTAGTTGGCACTCCCCCACCCCACCCCCTCCATTCTGCAGAAAATTTCCATTTGCGCCTAAGCGTGCCTATTTCTTTTTTCCCCCCTTCTCAGGTTATTTGGGAGCCCCCTCCTCTATTTGCTGCTATTTTATATTATCCATGTGGATTACAGGTTACCTGTTTGGATTACAAAATTACCTCACGTGAATTACAATTGAATTTTGAACTATGTGTTCCAGTGTTTTATGCCAAGCAGCCATGAGGATAGACTCAAACATATATCTGAGCCTATTATGCTTGCTAATGTGAAACTGATTGCACTAAAATGTTTGCATTGTTTATGTCTTTGCTGTATTTTAGCTACGCTGTTTTTAATGGTTCGGCACTTTAGCCCATTGTGTGTATTCTTTTTCAGGTACTGCAATGTGTCCTATTATGCACTTATTGTATGGTGTTTTTAGTAAATTATGCACTTAGCTGGATAGCTAGCAGTGAGCACCTTACTCTTCTAGCTCATATGGCCTGCCTCTGAAAAATGTACGCTGCGGCCTAGCATTGTGCATGCATGTGTATGACTCAATCGCGAGTCATCAGTACGCTAAGGATTCGTACGCACTTTGTATGCTAATGCTTATGTATGCAGTTCAGTAGCGTACTTTTAACAACGCTTAGACTGTATGTTCGTAATTTGAGCAGGAATGTTCCCAAAACAACGATTATCTTTTAACACAACTTCGACCAATTAAATTCGGATTAAGAATTAATCTTGTTATAAATCCGTTGATTATTCGCTGAAGCAAATCTTCGAAGATTCGCTCATCTCTAATAGATAGATAGATAGATAGATAGATAGATAGACGTAACAGATGTTACCTGACTTCCCCTGGCAGTTCGGAGAGGATAAGGTGACTGTGACAATTCCTGGGCAAGGATCCAGGCAGCCTCTAGTATTTTCTCAATGGATTTCTCAAGAAAACCACAGAAAGAACCATGCCACAGGAGAAGGAAATTTCTTTCAAGATACACTTAGGAAGGAAGATCAAAGTCCTTAGATAGGTTAATGATTCTATAAAGTTCCTCACAAAAAATTCTTTCCTGATTGTTTATAATGTTTTCTTTCTAAAACTTATTGAAACTGGATCCTGACCAAGTAATATAATACAGGTGATTATATACAGAAATACTCAGGTTATACCAGCATG
>ONZH01003674.1:0-53161 GCA_900303285.1 Rhinella marina | reverse complement strand
ACATGCAGCCAATGGCTCCATGCCCCACCGTTCTCTCTCACAGGCCATTAGAGCTAAGGCCTATGGGAAGTAGGTTGTGCATTGACTTGAAATGTGGCCACTTGAGCAGAAGAGCCCCATGGCCTGCATTGCTGATGGCATTGGGAAGTCAGGTAAGAATCTTGTTTTTTTTCTTTGTCTCTTGGGGAAAGTTGTACTGGAGCAGTATGGGGGGGGAGCATTAGAGCATTATACCTACTGGGCCACTATGAGGACTAGGGCCACTATAAGAGGGGAATGTAAGGACTGGGAGCACTATAAGGATCAGAAGCTTTACATGAGGGCAATATATGAAATAAAGCACTACAGGGGCATTATAAGGACTGAAACCACTACAGAGGGACAATATAAGGACTAAGGGCACTACAGAGGGCATTTAAGGACTGGGGGCACTACAGGGGGGGGGCACTACAAGGATCATGGGAACTACAGGGGGGCAATATAAGAACTATGGCACTACAGGGGGAACCATAAGGACTGGGCCACTACAGGGGGCAATATAAGGACTAAGGGAACTACAGGGGGGCACTGTAAATGTTTTTTTTTTTACTATGTAATTTTTATTGAAAATTTTCCAATAAGATACAATAATACTGACAATGGTAATAACAAACATATAATATTATGTATCAGGTATACATGGCATAGCCAACATGGCTCAGGTAACATTTCCCACGCATGTAACTTACCCCCCCTCCATCCACCCCCTCCCCTAACCTCCCCCCAATGCTCTAAAGATATGCCAGGAGTTCCATTGCTAATTATATTAGTCCACCTGAAGCCTCCCCAAAGTACCTGCAATCTTTCTCCTAAGATACAGTACCATTCAGAGAGAATGAAGGGCTTCATTAACACCTTGAGTTCTGCGTCAGAGAAGACAATTACAATGAATGATTCCCATCGCCTAAAGAATGTAGTAACAATATTTTCCTTTTAGTTGTTCTGCCTCTGTTTTCTCTGTTGAGAAACAGGTCTTGAGATGATTAAATACTTCCGTTGCCGATGGAACATGGGGTTGCAGCCATACTTTAAAGAGACATCTCTTAGCAGCTAAAATGATCAGATGTACCAAAGGAGGAAAAAAAACCTTGCATTGTTGAGTGGAAGAGAATGAGACCTGGAGAGTATGGCACTGAAATCTTCAAGTGGTACTTGATTTGGGATATGATAAGTTTCCAAAATTTCCTAGTTTCAGGGCATGTCCAAACCCCATGATAAAGGTCGGATCCCTTAAGGTGACATTTGGGACACCCCGGTAGCCTATTGGATGGGGGATTCAAGGATGAGAATTGAAACCCATAGATAGCCCTATGGATCATCCTAAAGTGTGTACCTCTCCAGATCTCATTAGGGGTCACCTTCCATATTTTCCTCCACCCTTCCAATATCTGTTCTCTGGTTATTAGGCCAGGTAAGTCCTCCATCCAATGAGCAAATAAAGAGTCAGAGAGTGGTTTTTGTTTGGTTTCCCTTATTCCCTGGTACAGGCCAGACATTGTTCTCTTAGTGGAACCTCTCCCTATAAGTTGGTCAAAGCTGTTAGAGATCATTTCCCTGCTCGGATTTAGGAGTCTTTTGCTGAGAAATCCTTTTAGTTGTAGATAAGCCAATGTCTGACCTACTCCCAGCGAATATTTCTGCTGAAGGTCTTCAAACATGTAGTACCTCAGTCCCTTCTGGTCCCATAACTCCTCCCCAACTGTTCTAATCCCTGCCCTCTTCCACTTCACAAAGTGTCCAGTATCTACTCTCGCGGGGAACTCTGGATGTCCCCATATACTCATGAATTTGGACAACCCATAAGGGAGACCAAAGATTTTCCTTACACCCTTCCACGCTGCCAAAGTCTCTTTCAGCAATAGGCTAGCTCTTATTCCAGCTGGAATTAAAGTATATTTAGTATGCAGCAGAGCCCCTAGATTCCATGGACGTACCAGCTGTGTCTCCAAGTTCGTGTTAGTGTAATATTTAGTCCCATGGATCCAATCTATACAGTGTCTCAAAATACCTGCCAGGTTATAACACCTCAAATCTGGTAACGCAAGCCCACCCCCTAGTTTAGGAAGCTGCAATTTGGCTAGGGGGATTCTGGGTCTCTTACCCACCCATAAAAAGGTATTGAATGCTGAATTTAACTGAATGGTATCTATATGCTTCAAGAGGAGGGGTATAGTCTGCATGGGATACATGAGCTTCGACACGCACATCATCTTTAGAAGATGTACCCTACCCCCCAAGGAAAGCGGGAGGTTCTTCCATCTATCTAGGTCCAATAGTATTTTCTTAATTAGTGGTGGGTAATTTAGAGTGTAAAGAGAGGCCGGCTGTGATCCTATATGGATACCTAGGTACTTTATAGAAGTTGTTGCTAGTTTGATTGGGGTATCCCCTAACTGAATTGGCGTCCTAGATGCCTTTGGGCTGAGATATAACAACTCTGATTTGGTAGCTATTTTAATACCCTGGATGGATTGGTCCCGATGCAGTGCCCTGGAAAGGGGTTCAATCACCAGGTTAAAGAGGAGGGGAGAAAGGGGGCACCCCTGCCGCGTACCCTTGCAAAGGCCAAAGGGATTAGACAAGAATCCCGGTGTATAGACTCTTGCCTGAGGACATTCGTATAGAGCAGAGATGTACTGTCTGAAAGGACCTCTGAAGCCCATCTTATCCAGCACCATTTCCATCCATCCCCAGCGCACATTATTAAAAGCTTTTTCCGCATCTATAGCCACAAGGGCTGGGGATGGATGGAGTGTAGGATGTATTTTTACCTCATCTAACACCGTCAGCACCTTACGTATGTTTATGACCGCCGATCATCCCTGGACAAAACCCACCTGCGCGGGAGAAATCAGCCTGGGGAGAATGGAAGCCAACCTGTCCGCTAAGATTTTAGAGACTAGTTTGAGATCCATATTAACTAAAGATATTGGTCGGTAGGAAGCAGCCAAAGTAAGATCTTTGCCCGACTTTTGGGAGGACTTTAATATGAGCTGTGTTGATTTGTCTGGAGATCTGCTTTCCTTGCATATAGCCTGAAAACACCTGTGAGAGTGTAAGGGCTATCTCAGGGCCCAGTAGTTTGAAAAAGGCCCTGGCGCCTTTCCCAAAGCTAGGTTTTTAATAGCATACAGGACTTCTTCCTTGGAAATGGGAGAATTGAGTTTAGTCCTATCCGCCTCTGTCAGAGACGGTAGGGGGATGGCATCTAACCACGCTTGTGCAGGCTCCCGCGCCTGGTCTGGGGAATTATATAGGCCCTTGTAAAAGTCAAACAAAATATTATTTATTTCTTTGGGGTGAGTGATCAAAGAACCTTCCGAGTTTTTAAGCGCTGATATATTAGATGTTGGTCTCGCTCCCTTTGCTAGTCTAGCTAATAGCTTGCCTGATTTATTTCCATGACGGTATAAAAGGGCTTCCCATCGAGAGTGAAAAAACTTTTCCCACTGCTGGAGCCACTCTTCATAGTCAGATTTTGCCCTATACCATTTGCTCTTGGTGTCTGAGGACGGATTATTTTGGAATGTGGTATATGCAACTCTGAGTGAATCACTAAGCTGGGTCAGGCAGGACCTAAGAGCACGCTTTTTGTTGTACATATAACCCTTGATCTTTCCCCTAAGAACCACTTTGCCTGCCTCCCATAAGAGTTGGGGATCCATATTATTTGCATTATTGTCTTTCTCGTACTCCCACCACCAACCTTTTAATAAGTCCCTGAAATTCTCAACCTGTAATAACCTGGACGGGAATCTCTACAAAAAATCAGATCCCTTAAGCGAGCTTTCCCTGAGTGACAGTGAGACCATAACCTCTTCATTCAATGAAATTCACCACTCTGCAAATGTGTCTCCTGTAATAGGGCAATGTCCACTCCCAATCGCTTTAGATGCCTTAAGACCATCATGCGTTTGTTAGGGGACCTTAAACCCTTCACATTCCAAGTAATATATTCAAATGGCTAGTCATTTAAAAGTTATCATAGGATTCAAAACTAGACAAACCCACCGCATCAATAGAGCATCGGTCCCCCCCCCCCCCATTAACTGAGACTGTTAATACAAACAAACCAAAAAACAGAAGCAACTTAATGTTGCCAAGAGAGATCACATATCTTGAAGCTCCCTGTACTCCTACTGCTTTCCTTATACCTTCTTCCTGGACTTCACTTTTTTCCAGCAGAAAGGACATTGTACATGGAACGATTATACTACCCAATATTAGCCATCCACAACACCTCTAGTAGTGATCTTAACAGAGAAAAGAAAGAACACTAAGAAAAAACAAAGTCCAACTTAAAAATGGCAAACAAAGCACATATAACCTCGGGGCTGTAGGTATAACTCAGAACAAACCCCTCGACTACGAGGCATACACGGTCAGTACTTATCTCTCGCCAGGTGGCATACAAGTCCCCTCATCCTGGTTCTAGATTTCCACGGCCAGGAGAGTCTTTTTTACCCGCCGGAGGGATCCGATCCATACCCCCGATCGTCATCCGGCTCTTCTCTTTAGAGCGACGTTGCTGGTCCTCTTGCGGAAAGGTGATGGCCGGAAGCGAGCGAAAATCCTGGGCGTGATCTTGTAAGGCTCTTTCCGCCTCCTCCGGGTCTGTGAATGTTGACGAGGAGCCATCTTGATGGAAAATT
Organism: Rhinella marina; assembly: GCA_900303285.1. NCBI lineage: Eukaryota > Metazoa > Chordata > Amphibia > Anura > Bufonidae > Rhinella > Rhinella marina. Next base: position 48,470 of record ONZH01003674.1, on the reverse strand, counting down.
TTCAAAATGGCGGGAAATAATAAAGCAAATCGAACTTGATTTTTGAAAAGTAAAGAGCATAGTGGTGTAAAAGCCCGTCTCCTACGAGTCACATCCGCCGAGAAATCACCAAAAAGTAAAACACGATGGCCTCTCAATGTAACAGGACCTTCTCCTTGCTTGTAGGCCTGTAGTAAGGCCGCTTTATCACTGTAATCCAAATATTTCACAATGACTTGACGGGCTCGGTTTCCCTTCAGATTATTAATGGGCGATTTTGGTTGGGCGCTACGTTAGTCTGCGCCGTACCCGCCACCTGGCCCACTCTGTGTGCCCGCTCCACCTTGCAGCGTGTAGACAGGCCCAATGCTTCAGGAAGCTCCGTCTCACGAATGGCAGTTAGATCTTTAGCTGGGATGGATTCCGGTAACCCCACCAGTCTGAGGTTGCTGCGCCTCGAACGATTCTCTAGGTCGTCCAGCTTACTCCAAAGCCTGGCGTTATCTGCCAGAGCCCTGGATAGGTGATATCGAGTCTCCTCGTTTTCCGCCTCGATTGCCGCCACTCTGGCTTCCAGCTCATCAATGCGCGTAGCGTGGTGTGTAACCTCCGTCTGAAGGGCCGTGAAGGACTGCGTTACTGTGGAGGATAGAGCGTCCTGCAGGTCAGGTAGTATGCGGTCAGCCACTTCAATGGCTAGATGCTTATAGTCAATCCCTGCTGACTCGCTTTCACCTCCCCTGGAACAGTCTTCCAACTCTTCTGCATTAATTTGGCGCGGAGAGTCTCCATCATCTACTTGTGCCGCCATCTTTACATCGCTGGGTGCCTTGCCTGACTTGGCGATGTTCTTCTTTGATTGGCTCACCATGGGTACAATAAATCGGTCCATAGACAGTCGTCTTTCTGTTCTATATTTTGGTAGCTGTTGTGAATGGGGATTGTGCGTTCTTTGGTGCCGATGGGACGGAGCTCCAACTACAGGCTGCCGTTCATGCTGGCGCCGGAACCGGAAGTCACCAGGGCACTGTAAATGTTGACGGCCTGACAGGGGTATACTATTAGTACTGGATGCACTGTAGGAGTGCACTATAATACTGGGGCACTACAAAAGGACATTATACCTAGTGGGGCATTACAGGGACTAATATAACTACTGGGTTGATATAGGGAACATTATACTTGCCGGGGCATTATAACTGTTGGGGGCATTTTAAATACTAGGGTACTATAGGGACATTATGCAGTAACTAATTGGGGTACTATAGGGGACATTATAGCTAGTGGGGGAACTATAGAAAGGTCGTATTACTATTGGTTGTAGTATGGTGGTAATTACCATTTGGCACAATATGGAGAGCACTACTACTAGTAGGGGCACTATTGGTGAGCATTATCATTATTGTGGGCACTGTAGGGGCATTATTACTAGTGAGGGCACCCTGGGAGAGAATTATAGCTATTGGTGGAAATTTTATATTACTATACTGCAGTATAGTATTTGCGGGCATTGGGGAGCACAGTGGGCATACAGTAGTATTGGGGTTAGCAGCAGAGTAACACTGTTGGGGCACGAAGAATGGGAGAATAATAGAAAAGTGAGGAGTCTAAGATGTCTATCTGGCAAATGCTGCAAAGATGAGACATGGCTGAAAGGATTAACTGGTTGTAATAGGCATGTGGTGCTGTATAGTCCTGTATGTTTGGTAGTGTACATCCAGCAAGTACAATATGGCTTAATAATAGGGCATGTGTATGAGGGATGCTGTTACATTGAAAATTTGGCATCTATGCATAGGCCACTAGAATGGTGTGTGTCACCCAGGGAAAGCTGAGTGAGAAAGGCCCCTTTCAGACAAGCGAGTTCCACGCTTTTGACTCGCAGCATGAGTAGGCAGCACCTCCCATCCTGTCCTTCCAGCACTGATGGGGCTCACATAGCATTATATTGATTTATGATTCTATGTAACCCTTAGATTTCTGGAATGTATTATATAACACTGACATAATGCTGTCAGTGTTATCTAATACATTCCAGAAATCTAAGGGAGAGGTAAGTGACCATAAAGCTGTGTAAATATATATATTTGAGTTCTACAACTAATACAAATATACAAAATGATTTATTTTCAAGTTTGTCTATAAAATGTGTAATCTCTTTGTTATCTCAGTTGCTGTATGGAAACACAGTATCATTTAGTTTGTTCCAATGTCTCTTTTTCGCCAGCATCACTTTTCATAAGCGGCAACTTTAAGTCCTGTACATACTGTAATACGATTTTCTTCGTTTTTTGTTGCATTATATATCCATTATAGGCTCTATGTTTGCATTCTATATATGCCCTATATTTTAGACATGCTCACTTCTTTTATTATGGGTGAATGTATCTGATACAGCTGTTTCCCTGTATGCTCCTATGCCTCTAGAGTTCAAACAAATGTAAAAGGAGCAGAGTTAGTCTGTTCCTGAATGTCCTCTCCAATCCATTGTATGATATGTCATTATTTTCTCTGCTCTCTCAAACATTTGATCTTCTTCACCTACAGATTTGAAAAGAAATGACTACTCACCTGGGAGGATCAATCTAGGGTTTGAAATCGGAGAAGCAGACACAGATGAAGACATTTTGGAACATAATACAAAACTATAAAACAACATTGCACAGAGTTATGAAAAAAACTTTCCACTGGATGCTGTAGTGTGATATTGGTGGACAGACCCCATCATAAATATAAGAATTATCGTCAATTGATCACACACGTTTTCCTTCTGTCACGCAACCAATAGCCGTTCATTCATCTGTGAAGACATCTTATTTTTGCAGATGTAATGTACATGAAGTTTGTATTTAAAGGGGTTGTCCCACGAAAAATATTCTACAGTTTTCAAACCAGCGCCTGGATCTGAATACTTTTGTAATTGCATGTAATTAAAAATTTTGTATAGCTACTGAGTTATTCAATAAAATGTATCTGTACAGGGACACTTAATTTCTTATTTCTTTGACCTGCTCACTGAGAAGGCTGCACATGCTCAGTTTCATCTTTCAACTGCCTCCTGAGCTGTGATAGGTAGAGCTGAGACACGCCCCTGAGCTGCAGCAGAAAAGACACTCCCCCTGAGCTGTCAGCTTGATATAAATCTAGTAGAGCAATGAAGGTGGAGATCTCTGGATCCATGTGAGGTACAGGGCTGATTCTAGCTTTGTTAGAAAGGTATTGTCGTGGACTATATGATGTCCGACTTTCATTTTTTACATTATTTGTGGGACAACCCCTTTAACTGCCCAATTGTACAATAAAGTGCCACAGAATCTTTTTTCTATGTTTAATTACCATGTTTCTTAGAAATTCACAAATATATATTCACTGTAGGATGTGCCATATGCATACTTGTAAATACGAGTATATTTCCTTGGCACATGACATCATGTTTATGAGCTACATCAGAGGGATATACACAATCGAGTGACATTATTTAGACCACCAGCTAATATCCAGAGTAACTTCCATGTGCAGCACAACAGCATCTAGGTGGGCTGGTAGTTACTCAATAAGGTCCTGGTAGATTGTTACAGGTATCTGGAGCCATGCTGACTGCAGTGCATCCGACAGCTGCAGGAGGGTGCATGAGGAAGGATCCATAGAGCAAACATGACCATCAAAGTGATCCCACAGATGCTCAATTGGATTCAGGTCTGGGGAATTAGGGGCCCAGGGTACTTGGAAGTCTTGGTCATGCTCATATTACAAGTCGCATTGTCTTGCCAGAAGATTCCATCCACCCAAGGGAAGGCATGTATGGGTGTACATTAGAGATGAGCGAGCACTAAAATGCTCGGGTGCTCGTTATTCGAGTCGAACTTTTCCCGATGCTCGTTTCGAATAACGAACCCCATTGAAGTCAATGGGAGACTCAAGCATTTTTGCGGGGGACCAAGGCTCTGCCTAGGGAAGGCTGGGTGAAAACCTGGAAACCTCAGAAAATGATGGAAACACCACGGAAATGGACAGGAAACAGCAGGGGCAGCATGCATGGATGCCTCTGAGGCTGCCTAATCCCACCATTACCCCAAATTCTCAGGCAACAGCCTGGTGGTTACCCTCATGGCAATTGTGCTCACCCTGACCAAGAAAGGCGAGGCAAATACCCTTCACATGTTAGGGAAGCACCAAAATAGGTGCAACGAAGGTCCATCACCGCCTGCAGGTGACACCACTGCTCATGCTGGCACTGCAGCTGACATCAAGTTTAGTATCTGTTCTTATCAGTTGCTGTGGCTGTTGGTGGTAAAGTGGTGAGCATAGCTGCTTCCCAAGCAGTTGACCCCGGTTCCATTCCTGTCTATCGCAGGAGGCAATTAAAAAATCAGTACAATATCTAATACGTCCCCTACCCGGGTAAATTGTTTGGAGAGAGGGCCTGTAGGTGGGGGGAAGGAGGTTTCGCTGGAAGAGCCAGAGGAGTGCCCCCTGGGCTAGCGTGTGTGGTGGTGACAACAGCCGGAATGGATTTTGAAAAACTGTAGCATCAACCGGTATGGTATCGATTCTTCTCAGTTTAATACCGTATACGTCCCCTATCTTGGGACCCTATATTTAATGGATTTTTCCACCACGGAAAATGGAAAAAGAGCTTGCTCTGGCCAGGGGAGTATCTTTCCCACTGCAGCTAAGGGGACGTGTCCATGCTCTGCCTATCACAGGTCAGGAGGCAATTAAAAGAAGAAAAACAAAAAACATCAGTACAATATCTAATACGTCCCCTATCCGTGTAAATAGTTTGGAGAGAGGGCCCGTAGGTGGGGGGAAGGAGGTTTCGCTGGAAGAGCCAGAGGAGTGCCCCCTGGGCTAGCGTGTGTGGTGGTGATAACAGCCGGATGTATTTAGAATGACGACGCAGGACCCCAACTTAAAAATTTAGCATCAACCGGTACAATTGTCAATTATGAGCTAGATCAAGTGTGGTATGTATACTACTCAGTTTAAAACCGTATATGGCAGCTATCCGGAAAAATGGTTTGGAGAGAGAGAAAGATAGGAAAAAGACGTCAATTGTTTGGAGAGAGGGCCTGTAGGTGGGGGGGCAGGCTGGGGGGAAGGAGGTTGAGCTGGAAGAGCCAGAGGAGTGCCCCCTGGGCTAGCATGTGTGGTGGTGACAACAGCCGGATGGAGTTAGAATGACGACACAGGACCCCAACTTAAAAATTTAGCATCAACCGGTACAGTCGTAAATTATGAGATTGATCAAGTGTGGCATGACTTTTTAGATGGAGATTGCATGTGGTCACGTACTCCCTGGAACCCCATAGTCACCCCTTCTCTGATGTGCTAGCCCAGAACATTCTCTGCCCCAATTCGCAAGACCTTTTGCTGTTTCCATGTGCTGACAGTGTGGATTTACCAGTGTTGTCTGAGGAGGTGGTGGACAATGGCGAGACACAGGTGTCGGGGGGTGAAGTAGTTGTATGGGAAGCAAGTTACAGTGGGGACTCCTTGGGGGGGACTTTCTCATGATGGGACAGATTCAACTTGGGTGGATCAGGCACAGGAACAGATGAATTTTTTGGGGGGTTTATTTAACTTTTATTTAGCAAAAATAAATATATTTATTAGTTATCTTCTCTGCGCAGTCTGGCGTTGGGGTTCGTCACTTTGATGGCGAGCTGTGCCGCTCTCTCCACAATGGTCTGTAGGTTCTTAGATGGAGACGTTGTCGGCGATTTCAGTACAGAAAGACTTGTTGCTCATCAACAGAACCTCGACCTCCTTGACATTGTGGACAAGGAATTTGCGGGTGGACCAGGAATTTGCGGAACCCTGTGGGCAGTATGTGTTTGGTCTTCTACTTGCTACCGTATCCAATGTTGGGCAATATAGATTCGCAAGTAATATTATTTTTCACACCTATCCCAAAAATAAAAATGTATGCAGTTTGCGCAAATAAAACTGGAATTGGAGAGAGGGCCTGTAGGTGGACCTCCGGAAAAATTGTTTGGAGAGAAGGCCTGTAGGTGGAACTCCGGAAAAATTGTTTGGAGAGAGGGCCTGTAGGTGGAACTCCGGAAAAATTGTTTGGAGAGAGGGCCTGTAGGTGGACCTCCGGAAAAATTGTTTGGAGAGAGGGCCTGTAGGTGGAACTCCGGAAAAATTGTTTGGACACAGGGCCTGTAGGTGGACCTCCGGAAAATTTTTTTGGAGAGAGGGCCTGTAGGTGGACCTCTGGAAAAATTGTTTGAATAGAGGGCCTGTAGGGGGCTCTCCTGAAAAATTGTTTGAAGAGAGGGCCTGTAGGTGGACCTCTGGAAAAATTGTTTGAATAGAGGGCCTGTAGGGGGCCCTCCTGAAAAATTGTGGTAAAAGAGTGCCAGTTGGACCTCTAAAAAATGGCGTTTTTTGGGTCAGCGTTAGGCAAAGACGATATGGTGGAGGAGTAGGAGGAGGAGTAGAGAAGAGGAATCGGATACATAAGTTATTTAAATCTTTAGCTGCTTTCCCCCGGAGGAGATTTGAATTCCGGTGAAATCCAGGCTTTGTTCATTTTAATAAGCGTCAGCCTGTCAGCGCTGTCAGTTGACAGGCGTGTACGCTCATCGGTGATGACGCCACCAGCTGCACTGAATACCCGCTCTGACAGCACGCTAGCGGCAGGGCAGGCCAGCACCTCCAAGGCGTACAGTGCCAGTTCAGGCCACGTGTCCAGCTTTGAAACCCAGTAGTTGTATGGAGCAGAGTGATCGCTACGGGCGTTGGTATGGTCAGCTAGGTACTCCCTCACCATCTTTCTGTACAGCTCCCCCCTACTCTGCCTAGACTGGGGACAGGTGACAGTGTCTTGCTGGGGTGACATAAAACTGGCAAAGGCCTTGGAGAGCGTTCCCCTGCCAGTGCTGGACAAGCTGCCTGCTCGCCTCCTCTCCCCCGCTACTTGGCCCACAGAACCATGCCCTCTGCCGCTAGCGGCGTCAGATGGGAAGAATTGTTTCAGCTTGTGCACCAGGGCCTGTTGATATCTATTCACTCTCATACTCCTTTCCTCTGCAGGGATGAGAGTGGAAAGGTTCTGCTTGTACCGTGGGTCCAGGAGAGTGAACACCCAGTAATCGGTGTTTGAAAAAATTCTTCTAACGCGAGGGTCACGGGATAGGCAGCCTAACATGAAGTCTGCCATGTGCGCCAGAGTCCCAACACGCAAGAATTCCCTCTCCTCACTGGCCTGACTCTCCATTTCCTCCTCCTCCTCCTCCAAGTCCTCCTCTTCAGCCCATACACGCTCAAGAGTTAAGGACTGAGCACTGGTACCCTCTACTGTCTCGCCGACATTCTCCTCCTCTTCCTCCTCATCCTCATCCCCCTCCTCCGATACGCGCTGAGAAACAGACCGGAGGGTGCTCTGGCTATCAAGCGACGTATCTTCCTCCACCGTCTCTTGTGACAAGCGCAAAGCATCCGACTTGATGCTGAGCAGCGAGTTTTTCAACAGGCAAAGCATTGGGATGGTGAGGCTGATAATGGCGGCATCGCCGCTGACCATCTGTGTTGACTCCGCAAAGTTGCTCAACACCTGGTAGATATCAGACATCCACGTCCACTCCTCATTGTAGACTTGAGGAATCTGAGAGACCTGACTACCAGTTCTGGTGGAAGATGACATCTGGCAGTCTACAATCGCTCTGCGCTGCTGGTAAACTCTGGATAACATGTTTAATGTGGAATTCCATCTCGTGGGCACGTCGCACAACAGTCGGTGAGCGGGCAGTTGTAGGCGGCGCTGCGCTGCCCTTTAGAGTGGCAGCATCTGTGCTCGACTTGTGGAAATGCGCACAGATGCGGCGCACCTTGGTGAGAAAATCAGACAGATTGGGGTATGTCTTGAGGAACCGCTGAACTATTAGATTGAACACGTGGGCCAGGCATGGCACATGTGTCAGTCTGCCGAGTTGCAGAGCCGCCACCAGGTTACGCCCGTTGTCACACACAACCATGCCTGGCTTGAGGTTCAGCGGTGCCAGCCACACATCGGTCTGCGCCGTGATGCCCTGTAACAGCTCTTGGGCGGTGTGCCTTTTGTCACCTAAGTTCAGCAGTTTGAGCACCGCCTGCTGGCGCTTACCCACGGCACTGCTGCTGCGCCTAGAGCTACCGACTGAAGGTGCCGTGCCCACGGATGGTAATTCGGTGGAGGGAGGGAGGCATAGTACGTCTGAGAGACCGTGACCGAGGTAGGCCCCGCAATCCTCGGTGTGGGCAGTACATGAGCGGCCCCAGGTCATTCTCTGTCCCAGCCTCCACCAAGTTAACCCAATGTGCCGTCAGTGAGATATAGTGTCCCTGCCCGGCAGCACTTGTCCACGTGTCCGTGGTTAGGTGGACCTTCTCAGAAACAGCGTTGGTCAGGGCACGGATGATGTTCTCTGACACGTGCTGGTGTAGGGCTGGGACGGCACATCGGGAAAAATAGTGGCGGCTGGGGACCGAATACCGAGGGGCAGCCACCGCCATGAGATTTCGAAAGGCCTCGGTCTCTACCAGCCTATAGGGCAGCATCTCCAGGCTAAGCAATTTGGAGATGTGGACGTTGAGGGCTTGGGCATGTGGGTGGGTGGAATTGTATTTCCTCTTGCGCTCCAGCGTCTGCTGTAAAGACAGCTGAACGCTGCGCTGGAACACGTTGGTGGACACTGTGGAGGATCGTGGAGGCGAAGGTGTGGTTTTCCGGCGGGAGGCGCTCGTGCCGGGGTCCTGGGCAGGGGGTTGACTAGCAGAGGCAGCGAGTGACGCAGGGGGTTGACTAGTAGAGGCAGCGAGTGACACAGGGGAAGGAGCAGTGGTGTGACCCGCAGGAGGTGGTGAACGGCCTTGGTTCCATTGAGTGGGGTGTTTAGCACTCATATGCCTGCGCATGCTGGTGGTGGTTAGGCTAGTAGTGGTGGCACCCCTGCTGATTCTGGTGTGGCATAGGTTGCACACCACAGTCCGTCGGTCATCCTCACTTTCTTTAAAGAACCTCCAGACTTGCGAACATCTAGGCCTCGCCACGGGAGCTTCACTACGTGAAACAGTTGCTGATGATGCACCAGCTGTGGCCCTGCTTCTCCCTCTGGCCACACCACTGCCTCTTACAACCTGTTCTGGTGCAGCACTCGCCTCCGCCTCAGAAGCACTGTCTTCACTCGGCATATCAACCCAGCTTGGGTCAGTCACCTCGTCATCCTCCAATTCCTCAGTCTGCTCCACCCTCGGAATTCCTCCCCTAACAACAACTTCACCACTGTCTGACAACCGTGTCTCCTCATCGTCCAACACCTCTTTACAAACTTCTTCCACTAACTCAACATTGTCATCATCATCATAATCACCCACAGACTGCGACAGTTGGAAAACTTGGGCATCGGGAACGAGGTCAGCAGCAACCTGAGAAGTGGTTTGTGACTCTGGGAAGGGTCCAGAAAACAGTTCCTGAGAGTATGCCGGATCGCATTCCAAATTTTCCTGGGAGGGGGCAGACTGGGGGGAAGGAGGTTGAGGTGGAGGAGCCATAGGAGTGCTCCCTTGGGTAACGTGGGTGGACTGCGTGGAAGACTGACTGGTGGACAAATTACTTGAAGCATTGTCCGCAATCCACAAGATCAGCTGTTCGCACTGTTGTGGTTTCAACAGTCCTCTACCACGTGTCCCTGTAAGTTGAGACATGAAGCTAGGGAGTGTAGCTCTGCGGCGTTCCACAGCTCCCTCATCAGCAGGTACTGTCTCACCCTGCCCAGGACCACAGCCTCTGCCCCCTGCAGTAATTGAATGCCCACGCCCACGCCCTCATCCTCGACCCTTAGCCCTGGGGTTCAACATTTTTTGTATATAAGTGTATGATATAAAAAAAAAAAATTAAACGGGCCTGGTGTACTGAAACCCACAAACTTGTTCAGTCTGGTAGAATTAAGTGACGTATAGAAAGTGTCACCTGGACAGATTATACGGATTGGAGCGAGTGTGCTGAACTGTGACACACAGAAAGGTTACACGCAGCTGAGTAAAATGGATTTGTATCACGGAGCTAAAACAACAAGAAAACTAATTTTTTTTTTACAATTTTTTATATTTTGTTTTTTATATATTTTTTTTAAAATTTTGTTGTTTTGGGAACGTGACGTGCAGAAACTATCGTAGAACTGACTGACACCCTGTTAACAGTGGCTATTTAGACTGCAACCCAGACAAATGTCGCACAGAGAGTTTTCTGGATCAAGCTGTAGATGATATTGGTAGCAAATGACTTGGTTGTATTCTGTGACGTACAGAAAGTGTCATCTGGACAGTATATACGGATCGGAGCGAGTGTGCTGAACTGTGACACATAGAAAGGTTACACGCAGCTGAGTAAAATGGATTTGTATCACTGAGCTAAAACAACTGAAAAAACAATTTTTTTTTAAATTTTGTTTTTTATATTTTTTTTTTATTTTGTTTTTTTGGGAACGTGACGTGCAGGAACTATCGGAGACCTAACTCACACCCTGTTAACGGTGCTTATTTAGACTGCGACCCAGACAAATGTCGCACAGAGAGTTTTCTGGATCAAGCTGTAGATGTTATTGGTAGCAAATGACTTGGTTGTATTCTCTGACATACAGAAAGCGTCACCTGGACAGTATATACGGATTGGAGCGAGTGTGCTGAACTGTGACACACAGAAAGGTTACACGCAGCTGAGTAAAATGGATTTGTATTACTGAGCTAAAACAACTGAAAAAAAAAATATTTTTTTAAATTTTGTTTTTTTGGGAACGTGACGTGCAAGAACTATCGTAGAACTGACTGACACCCTGTTATCGGTGGCTGTTTAGACTGCGACCCAGACAAATGTTGCACAGAGAGTTTTCTGGATCAAGCTGTATACGTTATTGGTAGCAAATGACTTGGTTGTATTCTGTGACATACAGAAAGTGTCACCTGGACAGTATATATGGATTGGAGTGAGTGTGCTGAACTGTGACACACAGAATGGTTCCACACTGCTGTGTGCAATGGATTTGTATCACTGAGATAGAACAATAAAAAAAAAAACAGGGTTAGATATGGCGATAGCTGCACTACTAGTGCCAGCCAGCCAAGCCAGGAGACAAAAAAAAAATTTCTTCTAGCCCTTAGAAGGGCTGTTGGGTTCTTTGTGGGTGATTCCTGCCTAACAGAGAACTAAATTCAGGCCCTAACACTGTCCCTGAAAGGCAGCAGCTCTATCCCTAACGACATCCAGACGGCATCTGAGCCGAGCACCGCGGCCAGTCACTAGTATATTCCAGGGTCACCTGATCAGGCCAGCCAACCCCTGCTATCGACATGTAAGGGCCCCACGTGATGCTGGGTGTACCGCAGAGTCTCCTGGCTTGTGATTGGCTGTGTTTATAGGCGCCAAAAACGCACGATGCGGAAGTTGCCATTTCCTCGAGTATGGCGAGATACCCGTCCGAGCAGCGAGCACTTACGAGTACCCTAATACTCGAACGAGCACCAAGCTCGGACGAGTATGCTCGCTCATCTCTAGTGTACATGATCATATCCAAATTAGTTGAGAGTGCCTTCCACAAGGCAATATAATGAGCAGGAAAAGGTTAGGAATCAGGCAAACAGATAATAGCTCTATTACAAGCTCTTGCTAGCTAAGGAGAGACCTAGCAAGATCTCTATAGACCACTTGCTCAGACAAGGACTGAAGGAAATAGCCAGGTACATACTGTATATATAGGAGCAGCTGATTAGCAATTGGACTCGTGGAGCAGGAAAGTAACCCTAGCTGTGCAATGAATACAAACCCTAATTTACATACAGAAAGCTGGCACCTGTGGAACTGCCATTGTAACCACATTCACTATAGTGGGATCTGGTAGGTTTCTGGCATAAATGCCAGATTTCTGCAAGCGAAATAAAGCTGCATGCAGCTAAATTTTTCAGGCAGAAAGCTGGCATTTATGCTGGAAACTTGCTGGATCCCATTATAGAGAATGGGAATCAAGCAGTGCGCAGCCGTGTTCAGTTATGCCAGATATGATCACTCTAGCATAGTCTACTGTCCTTTTCAGTACAAAGAAATTCATTGTATTTTTTTTTTTTTCACCATGGACAAATGATACACCCTTCTGGCATTCAGTTGGTCAAACTCATAATTTCTCAAATGAGTCAAATGTCAACATACAGATTGCCTAGATTCAAAATGTTATTTTCATAACTGTATATCTTGGTGTATATGAAGTGGGCACTGGTTCTAAACTCAAGAGGCCTGCCTACGAATAGGAACCTGATTTTCCAGAAAGTTTTTCCAGAACCGACCAAAGTTTATAAAGAGTAATAGGTGTCTTTCAAAATTAAGCATATGACCAGGGAGAAGAAAAGTTGCAGAGATAATTTAGGTGGCCCATTATATAGTATTGGTACAGGTAATGCCCACATGACCTTAGGTTTCTGTAATGCATCAATACAACCTCAATATCAATCAGGATTAACTACAAATGGAGATAATTGGAGAATAAGTGTCTTAAAGGGAGTCGTCATCAGAAAATTTACTGTTAAAGCAGTTTTCCCGTGTAAAAGAACACTGCCAGGGGCTGGTGTAGATATCAGTATAGGCGCATGGACACCTGGATGTCGCACCTAATTTATGACAAGGCGTACTCCTCACCATAAATTAAGTGCAGCCTCTGGCAGCGTGCCTGGTTATCATAGACCGACGTACGCCCCTTTGTCTTAAACCTTAAAGGGTCAATATGTTGTAATAAAAAGTTTCCTTGAAATTGTGATTGCAGACCTGTCCTTGCTCTAGCCTCTGGAGAACAATTCCTTATAAGTGGGACTTTTCTCACCAGCATCAAATGAAGTTTTAATCCAGGAGTAAGAGTAAATGTACATATATGAATTTGCTGATGAAGCATCTTGACATTAAAAAAAATCAAGTTCTCCAGAAAAGCAGAATTTCTTCTTCTGTTCTGAAGCTCAGTTTTCATGAATCACACAAGTTTTTTCCATGTAATATAAAGATGAACGCCACCTAATAGTTTATATCACAAGCCCCAAATGTGAATCAGGCCTGCTAAAGTTATTATTGCATCCATTCTATATTTCAATCAGATAATAACGTTTGAATTTAATATTAAAGTTGGGAACTAATTAAACTGGATTAATGTATAACAATACTTATATCCTTCAGTAAAGGACATTGCTATAAATCCTGTCGAGCCACTATACCCAAGCCTCAGGTGATAATTCTCTAATCTTGCTATTAATAAGTACAATTATTTACAGTGCATTTTATGCTAGTAAAAAGCACCAGTAATATTTTAGATGGTCATTATACTTAATAATATGCATATAATCTCTTTAAAGCATACATGCTGTATTACGGTCACATTATGAAAGGACAAGATTATTAAAAGTCAGCCTAGGACTCTGAATTGGTGGTACATACAGCCAGTCAATCAATCAAAAGTTGCAGAAGTAAATGATGTGTTCGGTATAGATTATGAATAGAGAATTAGCTCATCTCTAATTATGAATATATTTGCAAAAAAAAAAAATCTTGATTTTTTTTTTTTTTACAATGTTTATTCCCAAATTCTACATAAAAGGGTTTTCCTGGCAAAACTATTCTACATTTTTCAAACCAGCACCTGGATCTTTTGTAATTGCATGCCATTCAAAATTTAGTATAGCCGCTGAGTTATTGAATAAATGTGGGGGTCATTTATTAAGACCGGTGTTTTAGACACCGGTCTTAATAAGCCCTTTAGCTGGCGGTGGATCTGCTGAAGTTATGTAGAGGCACCAGATTCTACATAATTTCAGCAGATCCACTACTGGTGTAGATGTCAGACAGCTTCATTTTCTATGCCTAAAACAGGTGTAGAAAATGATGAATGAGATGGCCTGCCGTCCCCTTCTGTTCCCTGCCAATTCAACAGCCGCTTCTTTAGACCTGGCGTGAGCGGAGAAAAGTCACAGATTGAGGTGCAAATAACCTTTGCGCCACAATCTGCAAAATAATTACTCCTAATATAGATATATTTCTTATAGTAAATTAACCCCTTTATCTGTATAGTGACACCTGTTGTTTTTTCTTTTCCTTATCTCTCTGTCCACCTCACTGAGGTGGTTGCACATGCTTAGTTTCATTCTTCAACTGCTAATAGCCATATCTTCTGTTAGAATCTGGGACAGTTACAGGGAGAGAGCTGCAGAAAAATGGACACACCTCCTGAAAAACGGCACATATCCTGATAAAGAACGCCCCCCTCATCATTCACACCAGTCCCAGTCCCCAGTGGGACTCACAATATAAACTCCAAATTAGCCAATTAGTATTTCTTTGAGTGTGGGAGGAAACTGGAGTACCCGGAGGAAACCCACGCAATCACGGGGAGAACATACAAACTCCATGCAGATGTTGCTGTTTGGAGCTATCGTGGTGAAAATATGGTATAGTGCAGGTGACAAACGGGCAGAGAAGAAATCCACCACAAAAAAATTCAGTGAGGGACATTTATCAAAGATTTTACTCCACAATTGGTGTAAAAAGGTCGCAAATTATGGCACATGTCATATGTGTGGCATACTTTGCAACTTTAGGCTCCTCACCACTTTCCAAAATGGCAAGAAAAGAGGGGGGCTTCAAGTGGCGTGCTGGATTTACTTAGTTATAGCTGAAATCTGCACCAGCCTTGGGCTTCAGACTTCAGTTTTTGGTGCACAACAGGGCAGAGGTGTGCCTAATATATTAACAGACTTCTGCCTCTTAATGAATTAGGTGCATTCCATGCCAGCGCAGACTGGTGTACGACTACCCAGTGTTGAGAAATCTAGCAGAGCAATTGGAGCAATGAATGGGCTGCTCTCTGGATCCATGTGAGGTATATGGCTGGTTCTAGCTTTGTTAGAAAGAGATTGTCATGTGTTATATGATGTCTGATTTTCATTTTTTACATTAATCATGGGATAACCCCTTTATGTCCAGTAAATTGTGAGGTGAGCGGTCTATGGATTGGACTTGTTTTTCCAGCACATTCCACGGAGGTTTGATCACACTGTGATCTGGACTATCTGGAGGCAAAATCAATTACCTTGAACTCATTGCCATGTTTTTCAAACCATTTCTGAACAATTTTTGCCATGAGACAGGGTACAGTACGCTGCTGAAAAAAGCTGCTGCCTTTAGGGAATACAGTTGCAATGAAGGGGTGTTCCTGATGTACAGGTAGTGGTTCATGTCAATATAACATCTACTTGAATATCAGTACCCAAGATTTCCCAGCAGAACATTGCTCACAGCATCACACTGCCTCAGCTGGCTTGTCTTCACACTATAATGCTTCCTGATGCCATATCTTCTCTTGGTAAGTGACACTTGCACCCAGCTGTCCACATGATGCAAAAGACAATGTGATTCATCTGACCAGACCACCTTCTTCCATTGCTCCATGGTCCAATACTGATGGTAACAAAGTTAACATACTAATTGTAGGAACTTTTGATAATGGACAAAAGCCATACTGGTGCTCTAACCAGTCTGTGGCTATGCAGCCCCAAACACAGCAAGCAGCAATACATTGTGACACCTTTCTGTGAAGCCAGAAATATTTTTTTGCAGCAAGATCTGCTACAGTAGTTCTTCTATGTTATTAAATTACAGTACATGTTCAGTAAGTCTTGGGCACCTATGTCACTATTTTACCAGTTGTGCCTTGGAACACTTCGGTCAGGTACTAACCACTGCATACTTGGAACAACCCTTGAGATATGCTGTTTTTGGTTAGCGGGGAAGATCCCCTGAGCTGATTGTCACAGTTTGATCCTTATAAAAGTTGCCAAGATCCTTATACAATACTTGCCCATTTTTCTTACTTTGCACATCAACCTCAAGAACTGACTATACAGTTACTGTCTAATATATCCTGCCCTTGACATGTTCAATTGTAATGTTGTAATTAGTGTTGAGAGAGGCGAAGCATTCAAAGCGGAATTCGGTTGGCAGTTTAGGAAAGCTTAGATTTGAAACAAATCTGAATTTTCTCGTGCTTTGTGTCAACGAACCAGGTTTTCCTAAAAAGTGTCTGCATGTGTTACAAAGCGAAACTAAGCATAGATGAGACAAGCCCAGGAACGCAAGATCACTCATAATGCCGCGCAGCCAAACAATCCGCAGATAGCTGTCTCTTGTGATTAGAGATGAGCAAAGTTTTCTAAAATTCAATTCGGCTGCTTCGCCAAATTTTACAAAAAAAATTGCTTTGAAGCGCATTTCTTTGTAAATAGTGGGTGCAATGACAGGGAAGGGCGATTACATCAAAAGCTCCCCCCCCCCCTTTGAACCCCTCAGATGACAAATTCATCGCTGATCGCAGCATCGGAGATCTATATTAAATATTAAAGAATTTTAGTGTTTGCAATAAATATTAAATTGCCCTTATTTCTATAATAATATAATAATCTTAATTTATATAGCACCAACATATTCCGCAGCGCTTTACAATTCAGGGGTTCATGTACAAACAGTCATAAATAACATAGCAACAGACAAGTCCATTATTACAACAAGAGGAATGAGGACCCTGCTCGCAAGAGCTTACAATCTATGAGGAGATAGGGGTGACACAGGAGGTAGAAGTGCTTGTTTTGTACAATGGTCCAGCCATCTTGGGAAAATAGGGGAGCAGATATAGAGCTGTATGAGCCAGTCACCAGCTAATATATAAAGTGCTTCTGGGTGCGATGGAGAGTTTGGTGGAGGATCAGGTTCAGGGAATGATAAATAGGCTACGTATGGAGAGGAGTTACAACAGGGGAGATGATAGGCCAACCTAAAAAGATGTGTTTTTAGGGAGCGCCTAAAGCTGTGCAAGTTGTGATTTAGTCTGATTTCTTGGGGTAGGGCATTCCAGAGAACCGGTGCAGCTCGGGAGAAATCTTGGAGCAGAGAGAGAGAGGGTCGGATTTTTTGGAAGTCAGTCGTAAGTCATTGGCCGAACGGAGAGCACGGGTGGGGTGGTAGACAGAGATAAGGGAGGAGATGTAGGGGGGTGCAGCACTGTGGAGAGCTTTGTGGGTGAGGACGAGCAGTTTAAATTGGATTCTATACTAAATAGCCAACCAGTTCACTGACTGGCACAGGGCGGAGGCATCAGAGTAGCGGGTAGACAGATAGACGACCCTGGCTGTTGCAAGAGTAGATTGGAGCGGGGAGAGTCTGGTGAGGGGGAGGCCAATTAAAAGTAAGTTACAGTAATCAAGGCGGGAATGAATCAGGGCAACAATGAGAGTTTTTGTTGTTTTCATAGTGAGAAAGGGACGGATTCTAGAGATGTTTTTGAGGTGCAGGCGATATGAGCGGGCGAGAGATTGAATATGGGGGTAAAAGAAAGATCAGTGTCAAACGTCACCCCGAGATGGTGTCGCACACTGAGAGGGAGATATCAGGTTTGGGTAGGTTAGTAGATGGAGAGAACACAAGAAGTTCAGTTTTTGAAATGGAGAGTAGTCTCCATTGCATTTTGCTGTCAGGAGGTCATTTGTCACTTTGGTGAGGGCAGTTTCTGTTGAATGTAGGGTGTGGAAACCAGATTGTAGTGGATCAAGGAGAAAGGTATCAGAGATATAGCGGAGGAGGCGAGAGTAGACCAGATGCTCCATGAGTTTAGAGATGAAGGGAAGATTGGAGACTGGTCTGTAGTTAGTTGAGCAGGACGGGTCGAGAGATGTATTTTTTTTATTAATGTGGTAATGATAGAGTGTTTGAAAGAGGAGGGGAAGATACTAAAAGAGAGGGAGAGGTTGATGATTTTTGTTAGGTGAGAGGTAACAGCCGGAGAGAAAGACTGGAGTAGGTGTGAGGGAATGGGGTCAGAAGCGCATGTGGTAGGACGAGAAGAGGAGAGGAACCTGGAAACTTCTTCCGTGACTGGGTCAAAAGTGGACAGTGAGCCAGAGGAGATGCGGGGTGGATCAATAACACTTAGGGGCTTGGAGCTGATTTCATGCCGGATGTTTTCTATTTTCTCTGTGAAGTAGGTGGCTAGGTCTTCAGCAGAGAGGTCTGTGATGGGTGTCTGAACTTTAGGACTGGGGAGAGAGTGGAAAGTGTCGAAGAGTTTATTTGGGTTGTTGGACAGTGAGGAGATTAGGTTGGTGAAGTAAATCTGTTTATCCATTTGATCACGAAGAGGCTGCCGTGGCCATATTGTTTGAAGATCCAGAGCGAAATCTCATGCGGCGCATGATGACATCATCATGCCAGCCGGCGGGTTGATGTCATATATCACCACGCACAAAATTTCCCGCGGGATCTTCAAGCAAGATGGCCGAGGTGTCCTCTTCGCACTCAAATGGATGGAGGTAAGTGTGATTTTTTAAAATATTTACTGCCATTTCAGGGAAAATCGATTCATTACCACGAAGCTTGAGAAAATTTGACTTTGTGGTGAATCAAATTCTTCCTGAAATTGGGATCGAAGTCCACTTCATGAACTTCAATTCGCTCAATACTACATGTGATGTTACAGCCCTATAAAATACTCATCCTGCCTGGTCTCCGCCATTGTCCTGTGAGCTAAGCATAGGGAGAGACGTGGCAAGCGCTCATGTGCTAGGGACAGTGTTGCTGAAAACGATTAATAGAAAAATATTGGAGAGGGAGAATGCAGGGAGACTTATTCTACTTCTGTTTTATTTATTCATTCCTAGATTTACCTATTCCTACATCAGCCATAAACTAATATGTAATTCAATACCAATAAGATGGAAGCCTTTATCATTACACATGATGCCAACCAATACCATCCAGTCTGCACCTCTTAGGGGGGCCAGATCATAATTTACTTCTTCCAAAACATCCTTCAAATTCTCCATGTCCTAGAAAAGTCAGCAAGATGCAGAGAGAGGAGGAGCTGGATGTTCCTGATGACATATTCTCATCGACATTAGATGATGTGGAAAAGGAGGAAAAGCATATGGCAGAAGAAGGGCTCCCACCTGTAGGGCTGGAGAGCGCTGGGGTTGGAGCTGATTAATATTCAGTGTTTACTGTCAAATAACCTGGAGGAGATTGCAGGCCAGAACAGCAATAATATGCATTTTATGCCCCCACCTAACCAGCCAAACCCCATATCAGCAACAGCCCCTGTTTAAACATGCATTAAAGGTGCAGCACGCCGATTAACAATGAAGACCGACTATAAGGTTCTTCATCGCAACATGGCTGCAACCTGCCCGCAGCACTGCCACTCCATGTTGCCACACCCTAAGGCAGAGTGGCCTCGGTATACTGATTTATAATGATTCATAACAAATTAATTCGGAACAATCAAACTTCTTGGCGAACTTTGGTGAAGTTCCTAAATCAAATTTTTCTAAACTTTGCTCATCTTTATTTGTAATCAATGTCTTTCACTTTCCCTGTTTTTCATGTTATGGCTGATCAGTGATGCCTTTTTTATACTGTATCTATTTTTCACATTGATTTTCATGTGATCCATTCCAAAGTCATCTTTATTCAATCACCAATAAAAGAAATGCATCTCTAAGACCTCTTTCTTCCACTGCTCATGCATCCATTGACTTTAATGTGTGTATTCATGGACTGCAGGTCTGTGGTGACAACATAGAAGCATGCCCTATTTTTGTCCGTGATTATGGATCCCTCATGCACATTATAGTGTATAGGTCTGTGAAAACCATGAGCACTACACAGGTGCCATTCATGTTAGTGCTGTACTTTTCACAGATCTTTGCTAGTTGATGCTGGGGAAATTTTCAGCCTAACACGGAGGTGTGAAAGAGACCTAAGAAGAGAATAGAAAATATTTCACAACTCCTTCATGAGCCATGTGATCCTCTTGTCTAGATAAAAAGTGCAGGATCCTTCATTTTAACAAGCTCCTTGGGAATATTTTCTTTGTAGAATTGTTGCATTTTGCATTTAGTATTAGATTGCATTAGATTTAGTTGAGTAAAGTTTTGTATTGTTCATTATGTGCCTGTATTTACTACAATTGTAGAAATTAATGATACGCCTGAGCATTACAGCTGCACTATATTAGACATCTCGGAAATGAAAATGTTGTCGTTCGGTAATGTGGAGCCCACCCAGCGGGTGTGAGGTGGTGATGTAAGTGTAATTATTTACATAACATCTCTATTACTATCTGTAAAGTACAAATGAGGATCCCACCGTGAAAGTTCATTTATTTCACGGAGTGACCAGAATGACAACATCGATGATCTTTTACGCTTGTTAACTTCCGAGTCGGAAGACAGGTATTGTTTGTTGCCCTGTTTTTTTTCCCCTTCCTGCTGCAGATTTTATTAACCCTTTCAGCCCCTGTAAACCTCACTTGGAAATAACAACTAAATTCGAAGCTCGAAGCCTTTTTTTTAGGAATAACACCTACTGTTTTCAGACAGATTCATTCTCTTTGAAGCTGCTTCATGTTTTTGGCCTTGTTTGTGAAGTCAGGTAATTTTGATGTATTAACCCCCAGAACACTGATAAATTATTTCTGTATGACTTCTGTATGATATAGATAGTCAAATGTAAGAAATATGCCAAAAGCCTATTGTTACAATACAAGATATTCTAATTAAAAGTGACCTTTGATGACAAATAGAACAAAATGGAAATAAAAGTTTTTCTTGGTTTGCTACCTAATGTCTCTCAATGGACAGCACCTGCTTTACAATCTTTCTTGTCTATACACTTTTCCCCTTAGTATTGCCTGTTTTTATTCTAAAACCAATGATGTTTTCTTGCAGCATTCCTGTTTCCTCGTGGATGAGATTAAAAGCTGTGCATCATGAAGAGGCTGTTCATTTTTAAAACATGTTGTTACTCCTTGTTCTATTGCCAAACTGGAGCTGCAATTCTAGCTGTTGGCCCCAAGTTGCTCCATCATGGGTTTATCCAAGGTTTTCCAAGATTTTTTAAATTGATGATCTATCATCTGGATAAGTCATCAGCATCAGCACTGCAGCCTTTTTGCAGTGATGCCTAGGCCAGGGGTGCACAACCTGCGGCCCAGGGGCCACATGCAGCCCTTAATACCATCTGTGCGGCCCCCAACCATCTGGTAACGGACATGTATGTCTATGTCTTGTGGCTGCTTACACATCTTCCATGTATTCTGGGCATGCGCCAGGCCCAGTGGCGTTTTCGGCGTATGCCCAGTGAAACAGTTGAGGCTGATGCCCTCAGTTGGACCGGAAGAGCACAGGCAGTATTCGGCACTGCCTGAGTGAGAATTGTCATTAATGCTGAAGGGAAGGGGCGGGGGGGGGGCTAGTAGCAGGGGGTAGGGGCAGCAACGGCGCTGCTGGGGATGTATGGGTGGAGGAGAGGCGTGCTTGGGCTCTGCAGGAGGTCGGGCCTGGTCACTCAATGGAGCCATTGCTGGGCTCCTTAGAATAAAAACAATGCCCCTCTGGGCATCTTAATGGATTATTAGCATATGGATCAAAGTGGATTTTCTGAAGATAAAAGCAAGCTGCAAGGTAAAAAAAAGCATGTGGAAAGCAGGTATGAAGTGCTGGAAGGACAAAGTTTTGGTTTAATAGTGATTAGCCAGGTGACAGATTCCCTTTAAACTGTTTTCTCAGATGATCTGTGCATTATGTATCTCAAAAGGCTCTGTACAAATAGGAAATAGTTAACTGGCAGTGGTTAGTTACAATTGCCAGGTAGTGGGCTGGTCCCATAATTTCCTGGTTTATTAGTAGAGAGTCTGTTAGGGGCCGTTCAGACGACCATGGTGTTGCGGATCCACAAAACCATGGATGCCCCCGAGTGTGTGTTCCGCAAATTGCCGACACCCCATACAAAATGCCTATTCTTGTCAGCTATTGCAAAATTGCAGAATAGATGCGGCCTCATTCACAGAGTCGTGTGAATGGCCCCTTAATGAACATGCAAGAGACAAGACCTGTTTTGCGTGTGCTGCTGAAAAGTAGGCCAAGACAGAAGTCTTCCAGGAAAACACCATTCCTGAGAGTGGAAAACCGCAAGAAAAGCAACTTTGCTAAGGTGAGTTGGTGAGACTGGTGACTAATGTAACGAGACCATTGGACCATCAGTGTTTCCTTCACTCAAAGATTATCCTTGAGAGAAGGAATATTTACAGAACATTGAGAACCATTAAAAAGTACATTGGGGACTGACTTAAAAAGGTAAATGCACGTTTATAGAAATAAACTTTACTGTATTTGGGAAGGGTTAATTGCTTCTAGTATGTTTCACACTTCTGAGTGGGACAGACCATCCAAACTAGGACTGAGTGATTGCATGCCTTTGCTCAATTTGAGAACATTGCTAGAATCTATAGAAAAAAAGACTCAGGAATGGCCACCATTATAGCCACCTCCTATATACATATACTCTGTGCAATAACTGAGAACTTTGCCTACTGTTTGCTGTAACTGTTACTGTAACTCCCCTCATCTATTCAGTAAAGAAAGAGTCTATTTGATCCAAACAAATGGCAGGAGCAGAGTCCAAGACACCAGAGTTGGCTGCAATATTAGTGAACTAGTCCTACCCTTCTCTGTTTAAAAACTTGTCAACTTGTATCTGTTGTCCTAATCCTGGTTCTGACCCCTGGCCAACCCTCTATATCATAAGTACTCAGCTAGTGGACCATGTATGTCAGCTCTCTAGACCTCTATATGTTATTGCACCTGCTGAGCCACAGACTGCACAACCTGCTCTGCTCTCTTCGTCAGGCAAACATAGAGTGCATGAATAATTGAAACTGGAGGAAATACAGAGCCTTGCTAATTGGGAGCACTTAAAGTTGCATCATTTATCCCCAAATAGCAGTTTATGACCACAAGTGGGTAACAAATTGTGGGGTGATATTCTCTTGTTGTCCCTTGTGAAAAGGAAAGTTTGGGCCGAAAGCACCGTTTTCTTGTTAAAAAAATATGTAATTTTTCATTTTCACAGCCAAGTGTTATAAATTCTGTGAAATGCCTGATGGGTCAAAGTACTCACTACACACCTTAAAAAATCCTTGGGTGGTTTACTTTACAAATTGTGGTCACTTTTTGTGGGTTTTCACTGTAGGAGTATTTCAGGGTCTCTTCAAATGCAACATGGCGCCCAAAGACTCTGAGCCCTGCTCTGTGCCCATACAGATGTTTACATCCACATATGGGGTGTTTCTGTAAACTGCACAATCAGGTTAATAAATATTGAGCATTGTTTTGTTGTTAACCCTTGATGTGTTACAGGAAAAAATTGATTAAAATGGAAATTGTGTGAAAAAAAGTGAAATTTTAAAATTTCACCTACATTGTGCTGTGGAAAGAAGTAACAACATTTCTAAAATCAGTTTTGAATAGTTTGAAGGGTATAGTTTTGTAAAATTGGGTCATTTATTGGTTTCTATAATGTAAGCTTCTCAAAGTGACTTCAGAACTGAATTGGTCTTTAAAAAGTTGATTTTGGAAATTTTCTTGGAAATTTCAAAAATTGTTTTTAAAATTTGAAACTTTCTAACTTCCTAAAAAAAAACTACCAAAATGATGCCAACATAAATTAAAAGCAGAGAGATTCAAATCAGAATGGCTTGGACAAGTAAAAGCATTCCAAAGTTATTACACATAAAGTGACACGTGTAAGTGGCCTGTTCTAGAAGTGGTTAAACATGCTTTGAAATCTCAATTCTTAATGGCCATTACAGTTACTATCTCAGCCCATGTCCCATTTATAAACTGAGGTATCTGTACCTTTTCATACAGCTCTGCTGTTTTCAAACATTGCAAAATTCTTTAGATGAATTGACACATGAGATCTTTTTGTCAACATTGTGTTGTAGGATTTGTGCCTTTATTTTATTCTGCTCATCTCCTTTGGATTGTATACTCATAGTTCATTTAAATGTTTTCATTATTTTTAGTTTTGTATGTTTTCTGCTTCCCCTGAATGTAAAGCACTATGGAATAAAGGATATTAATAATTTACATATTTTGATCAACACATGCTTTGCTTAGTATTTGACTGCTCATGTTTAGCTCCACAGAGCATACAAGCTGGAGTATACATGTATAGTTTGTTAGTGGATCCACTGAAAGCAGGACAATAAGGGTGCCTTCATAGGTGGTAAAAAATAGGATGGTGAACGTAGTAGAAAAAAAACATTTAAAAAACTTTTTGTTACCTCCGAAAAAGGTATAAAAATGATCACAAAATATGTATGTACTCTTTATGGCCCTCAGATAGAACCTTTAACTGAAAAATAACAAAGTTATGGATCTTAGAATATGACAATGCAAAATGAAAATTACTTTTAATTTAAAAAAAGTGACTTTATGATGCAAAAGTAATATAACATAAAAATATATATAATGGTATTGCTATAAATCTGGTATAGTCATCATCATATATACCCACAGTCATTGTTGGACTGGGGTACCCGTTGCAGATATTATCTGCTCACATAGTGCCAGGCAGCAGCAAGATACTACTAGGTGACTGAAGTTTGTGGTCCCTTCAGCAACTTCAAGAAGGCAGGTTCTTGATGTAAGAGGATACTGGCTGGCCTGCCTCTGTACAAGTCATCTCAGCCACCTAATACTTCTATAATAATTAAACTGGGTCATTTGATAAATATTATAACCAGCTTTTTGAGATGCTGTACTCTGGCTATCTATATGTAATGTAGTGCAACCAGTCTACTGTAATATGCCAAATAACCGTGGAGCCCCAGTTATAGGTCTTCAATACAGTGAAAGCCAGATATCCCTCCAGGGAAGGAAAACCAAGCAAAGGGGTGTCCCCATGTTAGAGATCACCAGATCCACCATATTAAGTGCCCCTAAAATAACATTAAAAAATGTTATTGGGGAGATTTATCAAAGTGGTGTAAAGTAGAACTAGCTTAGTTGCTCATTGCAACCAATCATATTCCAGCTTTCATTTACTAAAGGAGCTGTGAAAAATGAAAGGTGGAATCTGATTGGTTGCTATGGACAACTAAGCCAGATCTAATGTACACCAGTTTGATAAATCTTTCCCACAGCTGTTATATATCCATTTAAGCAAAGTCCAAATAGCACTCCTTCCCATCTGAGTGCTGTTGTGTCCCCGAACAGCAGTGTATGACCACATATGAGGTATTTTACTACTCAGGAGAAACATTTCATTTTTTCAATTTTTTACATTTTCAAGGTCCAGTATTAATAAAGTCTGTGAAAAACCTGTTGTGTCAAAACCATCATTACAGTCCTAGCTTAATTCCTTGTAGTAATAGGATGTAGTTTTGGAGTAAATTCTTGAGAGTTTCCACTCTACTGGTGCCTCAGTTTTGCTGCAAATATGACATGGCACCCAAGCCCATTCAAAAGCCAAATGGCCCACCATCCCGTTTAAGACCTGCAATTTGCCTATACAGCTGTTCATGGAGTATTATTGTACTCTGGAGGTGTTTTCTCCCCTGTTAACCCTTATAAAAATAAAAAACTTTTAAATCTAAAATTAATTATTATGATAAAAATGCCAATTTTAATTTTTACTCCATACTTCTAATTAATTCTATACAACACCTGTGTGCTCAAAATGCTCGCAACACCCGTTTTGGGGGCTGTTTCTTATCTTTTCACAAGGTTAGTGAACACCTGAAATGGTGCCCGAAAAAAACCTTAAAAATGGAAATGCCTACTTTGAGTGTGCGGTTTAAAAAGAAGGTGATTTATGGGGGTTCTAATATATCGGTCTCTCAAAGAAATAAATTGTTCCCTTAAAAATAGGATGTAGATTTTTTTCATGAAAATATGATAAAGTGCTGCTAAACTTACAAGCTTTTTAACATCTCAAAAAAATAAAAGTGCATTTGAAAAATTATGTCAACATAAAGTGGACATATTGGAAATATAAATTATTAACTATTTTGTTATATGTGAATGTCTTAGGGCTCATGTGGTGCCAGCAGAGGACTTGTCAGTTAAATCCATATAGATTTTTATTGAAATCAATAAGTATTTCTAAGCAAAGTCCAGGTTGGAACACGTAAGGTGATGATAGTATAGCCACTTGTGATTATACCAGATATTTTGACCCTACCTGGACCTTTTTCAACAGTGTTTCTGTGGCATGGAGGAGCAGGTACAGAATGGACATGGTACCACCAATGAGGCCAGGTGAGGCAATTGCCTCAGACAGTAGCAGGTAGGGGCAAGAGGGGTCAGCGGAAATGCCATGGGCAATGAGCAATTTCAGTGTAGCAAAGGGGTTAGGTTAAGAAATTGGCACTGGGGGGGGGGGGGGGTTACACCATTTCAGTTTTTGCCTCAGGCAGCAGAAAGGTTATGTGCACCCCTGCCTGTTGATATCACAATAAAATGCATGTGACACTTTGACTAAGGGTTCTATTTAGCGTGAATCATGTAAGCAAGGCTTGTGCTTTTAAATTTCCAGTATGTATTCTCTGAAAAAAAAGTTAATTGATTCTGTATTGAGTGCTGGACTCCTGCCTTGTGGATGTGTGGCTGCCTGGCTGCCGACCCTGTGTGGATCCTTGCGTAGGAGCTTGGTATCCTGGAGGTTCTGGTGAGCTGACCTATCTTGCATTGTTCTCTCTGGGGCAATTTATATAACTGTTGCAGTCTGGTAGCAATAAATATAACCTCCCATGTGTGTCGCAGTAAATTGGGAGCCTGAATATGACTTGTTTGTTTGATGTGTTGTTTTTCCTGTTAGGACATAATTGAGGTGTAAAGCATCAATTAGCATGATGAGTCATGCAGAGCACATATGTAACTTGTGTACATTTGTTACAAACAAGTCTGGCTATTTGGTAGCGGCTATATGTCTATATATATATATATATATATATATATATATATATATACGGTATATATATAGACACTGAAATACAACCTGGAATTGTACAAATAATTGCAAACCTTTCATAGAAAACATAAATGATTGCATATTGTGGCTGCATAATGTGTCATGAATTGAATACATTAGTCTATTCAACTAGATTTTAATTTCATATGATTTTGTTTATTAGGTAAGTTAATCTAGTTTTACTGTCGCTGCCTTTCACTACGAAGAAAAAAATTGCTAGAAATAAAAAGGAAAGCATATAATTTTTCTGAAATCAGGAGTCTCCATCTCCAGCAAAGATTTAAACTCATGGTACAGTAGCCATGAACAAGAATGGATTAAAGAGCTATGCTACCATGCTGACTCCATCAAAGCCCGACTCTGTATATCTCCATTATCTGAACAGCTCTGTTAACCAAACCTATTATCTTTCCCCCCTTGGTTATCAACTTGAGAAAGTGAAAGCAACTTTCTATAATGGCCCACAGACTGATGATTAACATTTTACATGTCCCAGCTGGTAGGTAAAAGAACTGTTTAGTGGACATTTAGGATGCCTAAGAGGAGGAAGCGAGAGTCAAGTTGCTTTATTAAGTTGCACTGCTTCATTAATCACCATCTTTTTTTTTTATTGCACTGCTTACAGCCAAATTCATTGTACATTTCCAGAATAAGGTTGAATCAAAACCGAGGGGGCTTAATGCACCTTGACATCTGGCCCAGCAGCTGGCTATCCGCTAGATCATTCTTAAGAAGTGTCTGGAGTCACATTTGTTTTGACCATTGCAGTTCTCCTGAATAAAGCAAATGCAGAGGGCAATGAATTATCACAAAGTAGCTTCTTTCTAAAACACCAAGTTATTTGGACCCCTGCCAGCCAAAGCACTTCATGAGTATCTACAATCAGACAATTGAACTGATTTAACTTTGCCACTCCCGGAGTTTCATTGCACTTAACCTGGGATATAATGTGTTTGTGGAGGGATTAAGGGCATTTCTTGTCATGCTTTGTGCTTTTCTTACCAATGGGAATGTTCATTACAGTCTCAACTAGGGCACCCATTCTTGTTAATTTACCACTGTATTGGTTTACTGTGATGAGAGGCTAAAATGCTATCAAGGCAACTGCAAATTAGGTTTAAACTAAGGTTAACTCTTTCACAACTAATTTGACTAGCCCGCATGTTATAACTAATGCCATAACCAACATTTTAGGAAAAGAAAAGCAAGTCCTTTCAATAACTTGAATATTTTTTGAATATGCAAGAATGAATGTGGCTATTAAGAAATAATGCTATTCTGTGCTGTAATATTTCTTAACAACATCCAGTGGTGTAACCATTGTAGCTACAGCATGTGAATGTAAAGAGGCCTGGTTGGGGTTGGGGTGTTAACCCTCGTATGCATCATATGCGTCTAATGGCCATGGAGTAATGGAAATGCAACCAGCCCTCTAGAGCGATGCTATGACCTACACATAACAGAGCCATTGCTATAGCTATCTGCACTCAAAAGCCAGCTATGGTGCATGTGAGGGCCATGAATACAGAATGGATGTAGATATTAGGATATTTAGCAGGGCACATAATATATATAGCTTTAAAGTGCTATCCACTTATGTTATTATTATTTTTTTTTAATCCCACCCCTACCCCCACCCAACAGGAGGAGGAAAGTATAGTTATCTGGTCCCTGCCGTTTCTGTGGGCCCCAGGCTTTCTTTACTGCACTTCTGGTTCCCTCTAGGGATGAATGAAACCGAACTGCAATGTTTGGGTTCCTTCCGAACATTGCGAGTTCACTGAACTGAAATCCGGGTTCAGGTGATTTTATTATTTTCCATTATAACATGGTTTTAGCAGAAAATAATAGCATTCTTAAGACAGAATGCAAAAGAATGTGGCCATTTAGGGGTAAAAAACAAAACAAAACAGCAACTCACCTCATCTACTTGATCTCGCTGCCTTCTATCTTCTTTCAGCTGAGCCTGCAAAAGGACTTGCGATGATGTCACTGTACTCACCATGTGGTGAGCGCATTGACTGCATCGCAGGTCCTTCTATCTTCATTCAGCAGGACCAGCAAAAGGACTTGTGAGGAGTGGTGAGTACAGCATTGAAAACATTATGCAGACAGGCAAAGTGGACTGAGAAGAGATAAAATAGATAGTAAAGTCTACTAAGATATCTTCTGGTCATCGTGGGACCTCTTATTTCACTGGATTTTATGTGTTTTAGCTATTACATGACTATCTGACTGTGTCAAATACAATCCATATCCTATTCTGAAAGTTATACAGCTATTCCAACTGTATTCTTGTTGGAATTCAATGGTTGCAAAGAGTTTCAAAGCTAGGTCTGTCAAATTTAATCAAACAGAACAAATGATAAATTATTTTTGAATTTATCATTCATATGGACTAACTTGGTCTATGAAATGCTGGAATGTGCATTTTATACAAAAAACAAATTAGAGGCATCAGAGTCAGTAGGTTGGCTTTGTGATATAAACCACCCCATGGTGAGTATGATTATCTCACAGCACTCCTTCCTCCAGCCATTCCCCCATGTTGAGTATGCATTGCCTAATTGTTCCTGAATATTGATATGATGATTCACTGCTCCTTACAGCAGTATTTACTAGCTGCTTGTATAACATAGCTAAGTGTGTGTTTTTTACTAGGTAGATGCAAATTGTGCACTAAGTCTTAAATAATTCTGATACAAAAACCCGAAAAGAAAATGACTCTCATAAAACTCTGCACTCTACGTTACTATTAACATTCCTACTCCTGCTGTGAATAAAATAACTGAAGTTACGGATGTTTTATTTTGTCAGATAATTGAATGTTTTCCAGTGATATCCCATGGTTCAGTTGGATATGATAAAAAGATAGGGGGTCATTTATCAAATCTGCTATGCCAGTTGTGTGGCTTAAAAAAATTGCAAGTTGCATGTGTGACATTTGGTGCATATATTTTAGTGACATTTGGTCAAATTTTGTAACATTTCATGAGCTTTCCCACCTTTGTAAGTGGAGAAGTAGGTTAGGATTTCAGATTAGAACACCTTTAATTTATGATGTGCAACTTTTTAAAAATGTGCAAAAAAGTGACATCTCCACGCCAGACAACCCCCTGGTGTACTTTTATAAACATAGCCGCAAACAACATTGGACTTGCGCCAAATATATTATTACTGTGTGCCATTTAATAAATTTAGTGCAACCTCACAAAGACAGACCTAAAACTGACACGAAAACCACTGCAAATGGTAAATTGCCCCATAATTGTTATCCTTATTATTATCCTTACCTTAATCATGTACTATTCATATGCATGGTTGTTACAAAAAAATAAAGAAGAATATAAGTAAACCATTACCATATTAGTGTTGTACTCATTGTGATATAATATTGGTGTTGGAAAAAAAAAAAAAAAGTTTACATTTTTATATATCCTGGTACGTAAGGATTATTAACATGGCAGCCTCCTTGTAATGTAGCGGTCACTAACTGATTTGGCCTAGGTTAAAAAAAGATGCAGATTCTAAGGGATTTTGCGTTCTTTAAAGGGGTTGTCCGGGTTCAGAGAAGAACCCGGACATACCTGCAATTTCACCCAGGCAGCCCGCCTGAAGAGGGCATCGGAGCATCCTATGCTCCGAT
This sequence comes from Rhinella marina, assembly GCA_900303285.1. Lineage (NCBI taxonomy): Eukaryota > Metazoa > Chordata > Amphibia > Anura > Bufonidae > Rhinella > Rhinella marina. The sequence goes on along the minus strand of ONZH01003674.1, from coordinate 17,973 downwards.
GCCCTCCTTTGCCCTGCGCTAATTAGCGCAGGGCAAAGGAATTTCGCCGGGTTCCGGTGACGTACCGGTCCCTGCCGGGCAGAGGCTTCCGCCCGGCAGTGAGTCGGTGACGTCATCGGCGCTGATGGACAGGCTTCAGCGCTGCCCTAGCCAGTAAAACGGCTAGGGCAGCGCTAAAGCCGGCCCATTAAGGCCGGTGACGTCACCGAACTCACTGCCGGGCGGAAGTACCCGCCCGGCAGCGAGTATTTACAAAACAAGAGACCTTGCCCTGCGCGATCTAGCGCAGGGCAAGGGGGGGGCATCGGAGCATGAGATGCTCCGATGTCCTCTTCAGGCAGGCTGCCTGGGTGAAATTGCAGGTATGTCCGGGTTCTTCTCTGAACCCGGACAACCCCTTTAACCTTAATCCCCTCAAGAATTTGTGAGTGTTCTCAAAAAGAATCCTCAGGTCACTACCCTCAAAGGCAGCTGGCAAGAATATGTTCAGGTGGAGCATGGGTGTGGTTTTCTTCTGTGGTTTTCTTCTTATAAGCCATAAGAGCTACAACCATAATTCACAGTTCTACAGTTGATATGCCCTTTAATGTGGATTCACAATTTTTGCTGTGGAGAAATGTAATATAAGATTGCACCCCCTTTCTTACAAGTACCTTATCTTTTATCACTGGATGGTTCCTAAAGGATATATGAAATTAGTGGATTAAGATCACATAACTGTCAAATTCTTTTATCTCACAAACCTTCCTCAACCGTATAACATCTGAAATTGTTGTCTAAGTCGATGTCAAGGAAGTATAGCCTTGCTAGAAAAAAAATAGGATTAGGGTAAAACATTAAAAAAAATCTTTTTCAACCATTCTTTAGTTGACTCGTGCTCTTTGGGTCATTGTCTTGTTGCATCCCCAATACGCTGGGTTAGCTGACAACGTCATCATTTACATTCCAATCCACGGTGATCCACCAGTACCAACTACCGTGGAAGATGAAGCCAGCAGCAGCCAGGGGAGCTGGGGCTTCTTCCCTGGGTGCAACCTTGCCTCCATCGCTGCAGCCAGAAGTCCTTACCCCTGCTGTCCCGGCAGGAGGATCCGGAAAAGCGCAAGTGGCTGCAGTGCTCACCAGCGTGACCACCACCTGGACCCGGTCAAGTCTGACTTCCGGAAGAAGAGGGCAGTGGAGTTCCACCACGGCAACGAGCTTGGCCTACAGGAGGCAGGAGCGTCCTCTCATGTCTTTCAGCAGTAGCTCAAGCGAGGAGGACTTCAGGTCCCTCATCTGAGTAAGGCCCCATTCACACGACCGTATTGAATGGGGCCGTATCTATCCGCAAAATTGCGGAATAGATGCGGCCATTCACCTCTATGGGTCCGGGAGCCACGGCACGGAGCTAGCTTATTTGAAGCGTGTCCTATACTTGTCCGTACGCACAGATAAGTATAGGCATTTTCAATGGGGCCGCCCGGCGTGTGTTCCGAGCGCTGCGGAACACACGCCGGGCGGCCCCCGTATATTTGCGGGTCCGCAGTAATGCGGGCCCACAAATATACGGTCGTGTGAATGGGGCCTAACCCAACTACTGGCTGTGTGATTTAAAGGACAATTCAAGAGGACCTATGGGAGCCACACCATGGACTGCACCTGATGGATGAGAGCTAGTTGGCACTTTTTTTGTTTGTTTAGTTTGTATTGCCCCCTGTTTGACTCTCACCCAGATGGCATGGCTTGTTAGGACTCCCCCCATTCTGCAGAAAATTCCCAGTTGTGCCTAAGCGCGCCTATTTTCTTCTCCCGCCCTTCTCAGGTTATTTAGGAGCCCGCTTTGCAAAAAGGGTTCTCTATTTGCTGCTATTTTATATCATCCATGTGGATTACACGTTGCCTGTTTGGATTACAAAATTACCCCACGTAGATTACAGTTGCATTTTGGACTATGTTCCAGTGTTTTATTATCAAGCAGCCAGATATACTCAAACGTATATCTGAGCCTTTTATGCTTGCAAATGTGAAATTGCACTAAAATGTTTGCATACTGTTTTTGCTGTATTTTAGCAATAATGTTTTTACAGGTTCAGCAACGTTCAAGCACTTTAGCCCATTGTGTGTATTCTTTTTCAGGTACTGCAATGTGTTCTATATTAATGCACTTATTGTAAGGTGTTTTTTAGTGAATTATGCACTTAGCCAGATAGCTAGCACCTTACTTTTGTAGCTCATATGGACTGTCTCTAAAGACTGTATGCCGCGGCCTAGCTTCGTGCGTATGACGCAATCGCGAGTCAATAGTACGCGATTCGTATGTACTTTGTACGCTAATGCTTATGTATTGCGTACTTTTAACAATGCTGACTGTATGTTCGTAACTTGTGTAGGAATGTTTGCAAATCAATGATTATTTTTGAACAAAAATTCGACTGAATAAATTCGTATTAAGAATGAATTTTGTCATAAATTCGTCGAACATTCGCCAAAGAGAATTTTCGATGATTCGCTCATCTCTAATGGAACTGTAATTTTTTATTATTTTTATATTTGCAAGAGTGGCTTCCCTGTGTATTTTTCTCACAGTGGGCAAATAAACTGTTTTTTTTTTATTGCAGTTTGCAGGGGCTACTGTAGATCTTTTGCTGCTACACTTGGGTTCTTTCTCACCTTTTTCAGGATTCTCCATGGTGCTCTTGGAGTGATCTTACCGGTATGCTCACTCCTCTGGAAAAGAAAACCAGTACCAAACTTTCTCCATTTGTGGATAATATGCCTAAGCATGCGGTCCATGACAAAAATTGACATCCTACTGATTTAAAATCAACAATGCAGGTGAAGTTACTGTACATATGGATTTTATTGCAGAATATGGATATTTTTAAAAGCTCATCTGATTTGTTGCTACCAAAATTGCTGTTGATTTTCTGCACATAATTCTGCTGTGTAAAATCTGCTTTGTTTATCTCACAGCCTGTACCCTATTAGTAGTGTACTTTTTTTTATAAGACCCATTTACAGGATTACTCCACCTGGCTAAAACAGGACATAAGGGGGTAGTGTACAATAAAACAAACTCTTTTGGGTGCTTGTTAAATCCTTAAAGTGGTTTGTTATGTAAAAAAATATAAAACACTGTAAATCTGATGGTCAGCAATATATAGAGTTCCTGGAGAAGAGGAAGCCCTGCAGCTGCTCAGAACCTGAGACAGAACCTCCAACCCTCAGTCTGAGCTGCTGATGGTAGAAGGGGCTAAACCTTTCTGAGGAATCCAGTGGGAGGGGAGACACAGGACAGACAGCTGCACATTGGCAGGGCAGGGGGCATGGCCTGTCATTCCATCCAGCACAGTTCACAGTGAAGTTCTGTGCACAGAGGCAGACCTGCTACTCCTGTTCCTTCAGGCTTGTGCATGGAACCTCATATGAGCAGGCAAAGAAGATGACATCACAGGTCATGTGATGCTCAGCTAACTAGGAGAACAGGGCTACTGTAGATGAAGTAAGTGAATTGAAAATCCCTTACATTTGCTTAGATAGAAACATACAAAGAACAAAAAAAATTTAATAAATAACTTGGACAACCCCTTTAATATGCATCATTTCTTCAGGCTCTGCTCTGAGCATAACACAGCTTTTCAGTTTTACCTGAAGTGTCCATTTAAGCTTCTTAAAGGTCAGATGATCACTACAATGGGCATAGCACTGCAGCAACCAGCGCCATCCACTACACATATATTTCTGGCACCAAGCTCTGGTGCTGGAGATACTGCAGAACAGTTTATCTGATACTGATGCTGCAAAATCCTGGACAACCTATTTAAGGCTACTTTCACACTGACATTGTGAGATCTGGCAGGATGTTGTGGCAGGAAACAGCCTGTCAGGTCTCTCTGGATCTGGCATTGCCGGATGCCACTGCATTCCGTTCTGGCCCCATTAAACTATAATGGGGACCGGCGGAGATACATCTATAAAATGGGAAATATACTGAGAACCAGCAGGATGAAAACTGCTGCCGGGTTGTGGACAGATGTCCGCTGGTCCCCATTATAGATTAATTGGGGCCGGATGGGAACACAGTGGCTTCTGGCAATGCTCTATCCAGAGAGACACTAGTGTGAAGCTAGCATAAGAATGTATTCATCAATGAGCTTATCTAGATAGAAGTATATATGTGTGAGGGTATCATGACTGGTAAGTAATGGCATCACAACATAGAATTATGCTCTGACCCCTGAGAATGTTTGAATTTAATCATTATTGTTCATGGCTTACAAGGATAAAAACCAACAGAGATGTTATGCTTACATTCAAATCAGGTTCATTTACTTCAAAGAATATGACATTACCACTATACCGTTTTAATGAACATATCTTGTCTACATGACATGAAATATTTCATCAGAATTGAATAATAATAAGGGATTATAAATCACTTGGGACAAGGTGAATTAATCAGACTGTCATTACCTGGTCGACTACAGACAGCTTTATAAACAATGATTTCGGCTAAGAAAACAAAGTTACTTTACAGTTAAATAGGATTTAGAAAGGTAATTTTTAAAAGTTGATTCCTTTTTCTTTTTTTCTGCTGGAAGTTTTAAGTAGATCAGTCAAAAGAACTTCAACACCAAGAAACACACAAAAATAAGAAACAGGAAACATTTGCATATTCAGTAGAAACTTTATATAAGAACACTCCGGGGATCAGATCAAACAGAAAGGATATTCTTCCAACATGAATTAATTCCCAAATCTCACGTTCAGAAGTTGTTTTCTTTTAAACAAAGGTTCTCACAGTTTTTTTTTTTTTTTTGCTAAAACTCCTTGGTATATGGCACCTCATCAAAAAAAAAAAAAAATCCTCAAGCTCTTGTTTTAATGGATCACTGCAATATTATTTTTGGGAATCGCTGTAAGACTCTTACTGGGTAATATTAATGTCAAGAATTATCATCCATGATTTACTGTACAGTAATTTAAGTTAGTAATGAGTACTAGTTAGGATGGTATAATTACTAATACTGTATACTGTTAGATATATGACTCCCAAGAGCTCACGTTTTGGGTCCATTTGGAAACTTCCTATTTATAACTGAGGTCAATTAATGTGGTCAACACCTATCCCCAGGATGAAGGTGGGAAAACATTGTTATTTGCAGCCAAACAATAATGGGATTGTAATAGGCAACTAACCGATTTGGCTTTGGGATAAACCTAAGGGCATTTTCCTGTTGGTCCCCTGGTATTCACCCTTTATCCCCTATACAGGTATCTAGAATTGGCTGCATGAAACCAACCAGGCCGCCACCTCCTGGAATAGTCTTGACGTGGCTGGCAGCCAGATCAACTGAGGTCAGAGACAAAGGTGCAAAGCACTCAAGGAGCAAACATGCAGGATCAGGGCAGGCAATGTAACTGTGTGCACAGAAAACTAGTTCGAAGTCAGGGCAGGCAGCAGAGGATCAGAGTTGGTAAGCAGGCAGAGTTCATACACGGGTAGACAGGCAGAAAGGCACACCTTCACCAGGACTAGCATACACTAGAATATCTAAAATCAGCAAATGAATGGAACAAAGTAACCAGAATAAATAGGAGGGTTGATCAGCACCTTAACCCCTTGACGACCGCCATCTGTGTATATACGTCCTATCTGCACATGTCCCGTGCAGATAGCAAGTATATACACATGCAGGCGGCCCTTTAATCCCAGCGCTGATCAGCGCTGGGATTAGAGCTACTGCAATCTAGCAGGAGCAGGTCGGGTCCCGGCTCACAGACAGAGCGGGCACCCTGAGGAGAAGACAGGAGCGGTTTTTTTACCGCTTCTGTCTTCTCCTCAGCCGGAGGACAGCCGTACCTGGGCACATGGTGGAGCAGGAAGGAAGTAGCAGCGTCATGTGACCGCCGGGTGTCTCGGGGCCAGAGCAGTGCTGCAAATTACACCTAAAAAAAATATAAAAAATCTTTAAAAAAAAACATTCTAATAAAAAGTCCTAAGTGTCAAGTAAAAAAATTGCAAAAATTATTTTCGTATTCAAAAAATAAAATAAAAATTAGGGTCACTAAACCACCATGTGCCCAAATCACAAAAAGTTGCCTGGACATTCAGGCCTTTTATATGTCCGGTCATGAAAGGGTTAATCAGCAGTAGAAAAGAAAGCGGGAAAGTTAACCTTTGCAGTACCATTAAGAAGTTTGTGCAGTACTACAAAGAATACTAGCCCCAATACACACTGGGCAAGTGGTGTGATGTTTGCACCCGTCCAGGATTGTGGAAAAGCGGCGGACTCCTTATGTCCTCTCTTCTTAGGACTAGACCACACATTTTTTCAGCAGAACCAGAGCATTGATGTTTACTGCAGGCCTAAGACCTCTCCCCAGGACCAAAACCCTTCCAGTCCAAAAATAGAATGTCTTGCCCCTGGCTTTCTTCATATTCAATATACTACCTCAAACTCACCCCCCACACTGACAGAAACAAATACAGAGGGTTTGGAGTTATGGTTCAGTACCAGAGGGACACATGCAAAAAGTAAGGGATGCAGAGAAATGGCAGCAGACAGAGCTTGTAATAGACAGGATTAACTTGGAAAATGACTTCAAAAGGCCCCAAGAACTGAGTGGCGAATTTAAAAGATGGCACTTTCAGACAGATATTTCTTGAGCATAACCAAATCCTGCTGATAGGAGTAAATTGTGGAGAAATTCTTTGTTTCTTGTGTGCATATCTCTTCATGGATGCAGAAGCTTGAGTCAAGGAAGCCTTGGTCTTCTGCCAGATCTGTCATGGCGCCTGCAGCTGGCACATTGGTGAACAAATCATTAGGTACAGAAAGACGAGGATGATGTCCATTAACAATAAAGAAAGGTGGCTTGTTGGCAGACTCATTGGAGTGGTTATTGTGGCAGAAATCAGCCCATGGGAGAAGGAACACTCAGTGATCTTGCTTGGTGGAGATAACACAGTGCAGATAGTTCACCAAAATATGGTTACTTCTTTCCTCCTGTCCATTGCACTGCGAATGATAAGTAGAGGAGAAGTCCACCTCCAACAATCTACAGAGTGATCACCAGAACATAGAAGTAAACTGTACCCCTCTATCTGGATTTGAAATAATGCAAACGAAAGATATGGGCCAGTTGTACTGCAGAAGCTAGTCAAGGTAAGGAAACAAAGTGCACCATTTTTGAGAAATGTTCCACCACTATGCATATCACTGTACAGCCAGAGGAGGGAGGGACTGAAATCCATTCCAATGTTTTGCCAAGGAGTATTAGGTATTGGTAATGGAAGAAGTAGACCAGCTGGTCTTTTTCATTAAAGGCTTGTTCTGGAAGCATTTCACAGAAGCAGAAACAAAATATTGAATATCCTGATGTAGAGACAGCCACCAATAATATCTTGTGTCAAATGTGATGATTTTACCATGGATGTCCGGCTAGTTTGGAATTATGTTCCCAGGAGAGGACATGTCTACATCTGGTCAAGGGAACATGTGATGTTCTCCCAAGAGGGATATCGTTCATCTGAACTGGAGCAACGAGAACAATACAGACTGGCTCTATTATGCGCTGAGGTAGTTCGTCCTAGTCAGTAGAATGAAAGGATCTGGATAGGACATCTGTCAGGACCAGCAGTACTGTGGGTCCCCTTGCCTGCATTGCTGGTCCATCCACTTCTGTTATTTGATATATGTGCAGGGGAGCCGGTCCTGGTTTTCCACCTGACTCCTCTGCCTTGCTGTTTTATGTTTTGTGTGTCATCTAGCAGGTGCTGGGCTCTGCCTCTCTCCCTGTGTTCTATTTGTTGCCTGGGGTGGCTGTCAGTCTCCCTGCACCTATCTGGTATTAGGGCGGGAGCTCTGGCAGCATTTAGGTCTGACATTCCACCCTTTGGTTGCCAGTGTTTGGTTCTTCCTGCACCAGCGAACTTCTGCATTATTGCCTGCTGTTATATCCTGATGTGTTCTGACCTCACCTTCGTCTCATCCTTCCGTGCTTCGTGACCTCCTGTTATTGACCCCTGCTTTGTTCCAGGACTACGTTTTGATAGATATCCTCTGTACCGCACACCTCCTGGTTGACCTCGGCTAAGTATTACCTCCGCTTGCTTTGCTCTGGCCGAACGTATCTTCCCGGTGTACTCGGACTATTGATTCCTTGTTCTCTGTCATAGTTTTTCTTAGGCCCCTCCTCCCTATTCAGGTTAGGGACCGCCGTCTGGTTGTCCGCTAGGGCCTAGCCTAGTTGAGGCAAGTAGGCAGGGACAGGGGATTTGGGGTGAGATAGGGGTTGCCCAATCCCCTGCCTGACAGAAACACTGGCCGACAAAAAGTCTGAGTCCCTTATACGTCCTGCCACATTTATGCTCCCCATGGAGGCCATGTCCGCTGTGGTCACTCAGGTCCAAGCCTTGACCAAGATGGTCCAGGATCTATCTACCCGCTTACAAGCCCAAGAAACCGCACAGGTGACTGCTCCGGTTTCTCCTCCCACCACCCAGCTGGCGACCCCAGAACCCAAGACTGCACTACCTGACGTGTTCTCTGGGGACCGTAAAAAGTTTTTTGCTTTTAAGGAGGGCTGTAAACTGTATTTTACTCTGCGCCCCCGTTCCTCTGGCACTGAGGAACAACGGGTGGGGATAGTTATGTCACCACTCCGGGGTGATCCCCAGAACTGGGCCTTTTCTTTGCCTTCTGACTCCCCTCTTCGTTTTTCCCTCAACGCTTTTTTTTCTGCCCTTGGTCAAATCTATGATGAGCCTGACCGCCCTGCCTACGCTGTCTCACAGCTGCTCAACCTCCGTCAGGGCAGACAAATGGCTGAAGACTATTCTGCCAATTTCAGACAATATGCCACAGAGTCTGGTTGGAATGACCAGGCTCTGAAAGATTTGTTTATGACTGGTTTGTCTGATAATATTAAAGATCTTCTTTTAGCCCACCCTGAACCGAGGTCTTTGGATGAGGCCATGAATCTAGCCATCAGAGCAGATCGTCGGCTGAGGTCACGACGTCCACCCCGGGTGCCAGGTGTTCGTCCATCCGTTTCCAGCCAACCTGCAGTTTCCTCTGGCTCCGAACCAATGGAACTCGGTACCTTGACCCCTGAACAGAGAAGAGAACACCGGTTAAGACATCATCTCTGCTTCTATTGTGGAAGTCCTGAACATCTACTCCACGCCTGCCCCAAGAAGCCTCAGCAGGAAAACTTCCGCTCCTAGGCAGTTTTCGGGAGGATTGTCTAGGAGCTCAGGTACTCCCTGTTGTATCTAAAATGTTCCTGCCCTGTACCATTGAATTTAAGTCGACCTCTTGTACTGGAGGGCCTTCTTGGATTCTGGTGCTGCGGCTAATTTTGTGGATTTTGGTTTCATTTCTCAGATATTACCTACTTTAGTTCCTTTGTCTCCCCCCATTCAAGTCTCGGGGGTAGACTCAACCCCTCTTGTCGCAGGTTTAGTCCGTTTTTCCACCCCTGTTGTCAAATTGATTGTGGGTGCTATGCATGAGGAAAAATGCACCTTTTTGGTTATGAAGAATTTATCCGTAAATGTGATTCTTGGTTTACCATGGTTGCGTGAACACAACCCAGTAGTGGATTGGTGTTCTCTTGAGTTGGTTAAATGGGGGTCACAATGTGGTAGTCATTTGACCCGCCTTTCTCTGAACTCCTCTTTTGTCTCAGATTCAGATCTCCCTATGTTCATTTCCGATTTTGCTGACGTGTTTTCTAAATCTCAGTCGCAGGCCCTACCGCCACACCGGGAGTATGACTGTAAAATTGATCTGCTCCCAGGTGTGAAACTACCCAAGGGTCGTATCTGCAACCTGTCCATGCCGGAGAGGGAGTCTCTCAAGGCTTATATTGATGACATCCTGGTATTTTCCCCTGACTTAGATTCTCATCTTGAGCATGTACGTCAGGTTTTGTCTCGTTTACGTACCCATCACTTGTTTGCAAAATTAGAGAAATGTATTTTTTGTGTCCAGAAAATATCATTTTTAGGCTATGTTATTACACCCACAGAGGTACAGATGGATCCGGGTAAGATTCAGGCGATAACGGATTGGGTGCGACCCACTAACTTAAAAGCCTTACAGCGCTTTTTAGGTTTCGCTAATTATTACAGAAACTTCATTCAAAACTTTTCTGTTATCGCCAAACCTCTCACAGATCTTACCCGGAAAGGGGCAGACGTCAGTAATTGGTCCCCTGCTGCTGTTTCTGCTTTTGAGTCTCTGAAAGCTGCTTTTACTGCTGCCCCTGTTCTGATACAACCAGACTTATCTAAACCATTTATTGTTGAAGTTGATGCGTCCGAGGTCGGGGTTGGTGCAGTTCTATCTCAAGGACCACCAACACTCACCAATCTCCGACCTTGTGCTTATTTTTCTAGAAAATTCTCCTCCTCTGAACGCAATTATGATATTGGTAATCGTGAGTTGCTAGCCATCAAGTGGGCATTCGAGGTTTGGAGACACTTTTTGGAGGGGGCTTTGCATCAGGTGACTGTTATCACAGACCACAAGAATCTGGTTTACCTAGACAATGCCAAGCGTTTAAATTCTCGTCAGGCCAGATGGGCATTGTTTTTTGCTCGATTTGATTTTGTGGTCACTTTTCGCCCTGGGTCGAAGAATATAAAGGCTGATGCTCTCTCCAGAAGTTTTGGGACCCCTGAGTATCTTGTTGCTGAACCAGGCAACATCCTACCGCCTGGCATTGTCATAGCTGCCGTCTCCTCTCACCTTTCGACCCAAATTATCTCTAAGCAAGGGTCAGCCCCAAAAGACCTTCCGGAAGGCAAGTTATTCGTTCCCTTGGAACTCCGCCTGAAAGTGTTAGAGGAGACTCATGCTTCTGTGTTGTCTGGGCATCCTGGGATTAAGAATACTCTTGATCTTTTGAAACGGGATTATTGGTGGCCTCGAATGGCACAAGATGTTGAGTTGTTTGTTCATGCCTGCCAAGTTTGTGCCAGGGGAAAGAGCCCAAGGCAACGTCCTGAGGGTCCTCTTCTTCCCCTGTCAATTCCGTCTAAGCCATGGTCACACATTGCCATGGACTTCATAACCGATCTACCACCCTCTCAGGGGAATACTGTCATTTGGGTGGTGGTAGACCGGTTCTCCAAAATGGCTCATTTTGTGCCCCTCAAAAAGCTTCCCTCGGCGGAAGAACTGTCTGTTGTATTTATGTCACACATTGTTCGTTTACATGGTCTTCCTGTGGACATAGTGTCAGATAGGGGTGTACAGTTTGTCGCGAGATTTTGGCGAAATTTTTGTAAAAAATTAGAAGTCAATTTGTCATTTTCCTCTGCCTTCCATCCACAATCTAACGGTCAAACAGAACGAATGAACCAGGAACTCATACAGTATCTCCGTTTGTTTGTTTCTGATTCTCAGCATCTATGGTCTAATTTTATTTCTTTTGCAGAATTTGCTGTTAATAACCGCACTAATTCTTCCACTCAAACTTCACCTTTCTTTTGTAACTATGGTTTTCATCCCAGGTTTTCTTTTTCTCCTCCTACCATTTCTGACACTCCTCATGCAGACACATCCATTAACAAACTGTGCACATTTTGGACCCGAGTTCAGCAGAACCTTCGGGATTCCCAAACCAGACTCCTTCATAACACAAACAAAAAACGTTTTATTTCTGTGCCATTCTCTGTTGGTGATAAAGTTTTATTGTCTACGAAAAATCTTAAGTTAAAGGTTCCTTCTCTGAAACTGGCTCCCCGGTATGTTGGTCCGTTTTTGATTACCCGTGTTATCAATCCAGTTTCCTACAAGTTGTCGCTTCCGCAGAGTTGGAAGGTTCATGATACCTTTCATAAAAGTCTTTTGAAAGGGTATGTTACTCCAGTGCTACCCCTCCCTGATCCTCCTTCTCCTACCTTGGTACAGGGTGAGCTTGAGTATGAGGTGGAGAAGATTGTGAACTCTAGGTGGGTCAGGGGGTCCTTACAGTATTTGGTGCACTGGAGGGGTTTCGGTTTGGAGGATAGGTCGTGGGTTCCTGCTAAAGATGTTCATGCACCTCGCTTGGTTAAGTCTTTTCACCAAGCCTGTCCTCTGAAGCCGTCTCCTCACTTTAAGGGTCCGAAGGCCCCCCGTAAGAGGGGGGGTACTGTCAGGACCAGCAGTACTGTGGGTCCCCTTGCCTGCATTGCTGGTCCATCCACTTCTGTTATTTGATATATGTGCAGGGGAGCCGGTCCTGGTTTTCCACCTGACTCCTCTGCCTTGCTGTTTTATGTTTTGTGTGTCATCTAGCAGGTGCTGGGCTCTGCCTCTCTCCCTGTGTTCTATTTGTTGCCTGGGGTGGCTGTCAGTCTCCCTGCACCTATCTGGTATTAGGGCGGGAGCTCTGGCAGCATTTAGGTCTGACATTCCACCCTTTGGTTGCCAGTGTTTGGTTCTTCCTGCACCAGCGAACTTCTGCATTATTGCCTGCTGTTATATCCTGATGTGTTCTGACCTCACCTTCGTCTCATCCTTCCGTGCTTCGTGACCTCCTGTTATTGACCCCTGCTTTGTTCCAGGACTACGTTTTGATAGATATCCTCTGTACCGCACACCTCCTGGTTGACCTCGGCTAAGTATTACCTCCGCTTGCTTTGCTCTGGCCGAACGTATCTTCCCGGTGTACTCGGACTATTGATTCCTTGTTCTCTGTCATAGTTTTTCTTAGGCCCCTCCTCCCTATTCAGGTTAGGGACCGCCGTCTGGTTGTCCGCTAGGGCCTAGCCTAGTTGAGGCAAGTAGGCAGGGACAGGGGATTTGGGGTGAGATAGGGGTTGCCCAATCCCCTGCCTGACAACATCTATCCGAACATTCTTTTCTGCAGAGCAGAAGTGTAGCAAGATATTGAACCTGGAAAAACAAAAAAATAATATATCATGCCTGAAGAGGTTTTGTGAATGTAAAATAACGCTCCAGCACTTCTTATGTTGAGATGTAAGAAATGTGCAAGGGTGAACAACAATAAATATGGGATGAATCTGTAGTATAGAATAAAAGCAAAAATTGGTTTAATGCACACAGGATATAAAAAAGAGATGAGCAAATCTATTCGTTGATTCGTATCGAATCTTGGAAATTTTCAGCTGCAAAGCGAACCCGAATATTTGGAGATTCGCTCCGTTAAGATTCGAAAATGTTCCTAAGGCTTTCTACGCATTCGCTACGTACCTGTCTGATAAATTGTACGCTAATGCTACGTATACGTTACTCTATACGCTGTTGCGTACGAATTTAATTACTTAGCAAACTTTTACTGTTAGTTCGTTATTTGTGCGCAAAAGCCTGGGAAGAAAGCTTGCTCTGATTGGCTCAGGCTCGGTAAGCTAATGATGCATCACTTCTGCTGCGACTGCTGAGACGAGCAAAAGCACTGTATGTGAAGTTCCTAAAGACTGAGACCTGTCTTGTTGAAATTGGGATGTAAGTGCAGGGCCAGTGCAGGGCTAGTAATTAATCAGGGAGAGAGAGATAGGGAGAGAGACAGGGAGAGAGACAGGGACAAAGACAAAGACCAGCTGCAGGGCCACAGAGTCAAGTGAAAAATGTCTGGAATGGATAAGCAAAAGGGATCCAGTTCCAGCCAGACCTCGAGCTCTAAAAAAAAAAAAAAGGAGAAGGTGGCACAGGGCAGCACTGCCAAAGGACCTGTAGCCGGAGCTTCTACTTGTAGTATTCGCAATACTTGGCCGGTGTTCCACCGGGCTAACCCACCAAGATGCAAAATTGTAGTGGAGGAGAAAGTGGATGAGGTAGTGGAGTTGATGGCATGCTCATCTCAGTCTCAGCCGGATGATCTGCTGTCATCTGCTGATACAGTATCCATATGTAGCCAGGGGTCAGACTAAGAGCGTTTCTCCTGCTCCACCATTCCTCTCCAGCAAAGCCCGTCATTTTCGTACGCAATTTGTACGCTCATGCATACGTGTTGAAAGAAGTTGCGTACCTTTTAAAACTGAACGTTCGTTATTAGTGCGCGAATGTTCGCAAAACGCCATATAATAACTAGAGATGAGCGAGTAGTGTTCGATCGAGCTGGTATTCGATCGAATACTACGATATTCGGCGTGCTCGATTTCTTTCGAGTATAACGGCGATGGCGCACTTAGAATTCGTTTCCCCTCCCACCTTCCCTGGCGCTCTTTTTCCACCAATCACCATGCAGGGGGGGTATGACAGGCACGCTGAGCACGCTGGCAGCGCGAAAACGGCGTCTACATGCATTGGCTGGAAAAACCATGTGACCTCGAATATTAAAAACTCAGCTCTTCCTGCTCGTTCGCATATGCTGCGTGAACTTAGTCAGGGACAGAGGCTGGAGAAGGGAGAGACAGGTTTTAGCTGTTGGACAGGCAGGAGCGTGATTAAAAGCCCTTATCAGGGCTACTATAGTGCAGTACAGTGATAGCTTTACTACAAGATACACTTTACAGAGAACAGCTGCCGTATTCAGGGATAGCTGCTGGAGTAGGGACAGAGAGAGGCATTAGTGGTGTATTAGGTGCTCTGCTACATACCAAACTATATTTGGCACTACTGCTGTGTACCTTGAAATATACAATATATAGGCCTTTCAATTGGCAACTGTACTGTGCGTTCTCTTGCAAAGTAATTTCTCAAACCTGGTGTTCATACACACCGTCTGATCACTTAGTACACGGCTGTGTACCTTGAAATATACAATATATAGGCCTTTCAATTGGCAACTGTACTGTGCGTTCTCTTGAAAAATAATTTCTCAAACCTGGTGTTCATACACACCGTCTGATCACTTAGTACACGGCTGTGTACCTTGAAATATACAATATATAGGCCTTATAATTGCCAACTGTACTGTGCGTTCTCTTGCAAAGTAATTTCTCATACCTGGTGTTCATACACACCGTCTGATCACTTAGTACACGGCTGTGTACCTTGAAATATACAATATATAGGCCTTATAATTGCCAACTGTACTGTGCGTTCTCTTGCAAAGTAATTTCTCAAACCTGGTGTTCATACACACCGTCTGATCACTTAGTACACGGCTGTGTACCTTGAAATATACAATATATAGGCCTTATAATTGCCAACTGTACTGTGCGTTCTCTTGCAAAGTAATTTCTCATACCTGGTGTTCATACACACCGTCTGATCACTTAGTACACGGCTGTGTACCTTGAAATATACAATATATAGGACTTATAATTGGCAACTGTACTGTGCGTTCTCTTGCAAAGTAATTTCTCATACCTGGTGTTCATACACACCGTCTGATCACTTAGTACACGGCTGTGTACCTTGAAATATACAATATATAGGCCTTATAATTGCCAACTGTACTGTGCGTTCTCTTGCAAAGTAATTTCTCATACCTGGTGTTCATACACACCGTCTGATCACTTAGTACACGGCTGTGTACCTTGAAATATACAATATATAGGCCTTATAATTGCCAACTGTACTGTGCGTTCTCTTGCAAAGTAATTTCTCAAACCTGGTGTTCATACACACCGTCTGATCACTTAGTACACGGCTGTGTACCTTGAAATATACAATATATAGGCCTTATAATTGCCAACTGTACTGTGCGTTCTCTTGCAAAGTAATTTCTCATACCTGGTGTTCATACACACCGTCTGATCACTTAGTACACGGCTGTGTACCTTGAAATATACAATATATAGGCCTTTCAATTGGCAACTGTACTGTGCGTTCTCTTGAAAAATAATTTCTCAAACCTGGTGTTCATACACACCGTCTGATCACTTAGTACACGGCTGTGTACCTTGAAATATACAATATATAGGCCTTATAATTGGCAACTGTACTGTGCGTTCTCTTGCAAAGTAATTTCTCATACCTGGTGTTCATACACACCGTCTGATCACTTAGTACACAGCTGTGTACCTTGAAATATACAATATATAGGCCTTATAATTGGCAACTGTACTGTGCGTTCTCTTGCAAAGTAATTTCTCATACCTGGTGTTCATACACACCGTCTGATCACTTAGTACACGGCTGTGTACCTTGAAATATACAATATATAGGCCTTATAATTGGCAACTGTACTGTGCGTTCTCTTGCAAAGTAATTTCACGGCTGTGAAGGCAAAATATTGTAACCAAAAAAAAATAAAATGCGGCGGGGGGCTAGCGGAATAGGACGTGGACGAGGACGGGGGCGCGGAAATGCTGTTGGGGGCCTTGTTGAAGCCAGTGGGGATACAATGCGTGCTGGTGAGGGTCAGCCAGGATCCCGCTCATCCAGAATCCCTGCCTTTATGGGACAGTTAAGCAGGGGCGGGTTACACCGCTGTTGAGGCCTGAGCAGGTTGAACAGGTGGTGCAATGGATAGCCGATAGCGCTTCCACACAGTTGTCCACCAGCCAGTCATCCACACAGTCTCACTTTGACCCTCCTTCCCCCACACCTGGCCAACAGAGTCATCCCACCATTGACCCCTCCCAGGAGCTCTTTTCGGGTCCTTTTTCAGATGTGCCGGAAGAATCCCAAGAGCTAGCAGAGGAATTTGTTTGTAGTGATGCCCAAACACTTGAGTTTTCGCCATCTCCTGCTGATGTGGACCCTGAGCCAGCATCTGTTATCATGAGCGATGATGATGATGAGACGCAGTTGCCATCAAGGGAGGCTGTTGGAATGTCCAGTGGGCAGGAGGAGGAGCAGAGTGAGGAAGTTGAGGGTGGTGGATGACGAAATGACCGACCCACTTGGCCAGGGGTGATGTCCAGCGAGGAAAGTAGTGGAGAGGTGGTGGTCTGCGCAGCACCGAAAAAGGCAGCAAGAGGCAGAGGGATGTCCAGAGGCAGAGGGATGTCCAGAGGCAGAGGATGTCCACAGGCAGAGGGATATCCAGAGGCAGAGGACAGTCCAGACAGAGAAGTGAGGCCACAGCCAGCAGGGCCGAAGCTGTTCCCGGCAGCGGGCAGTCGCGCGAAGCTCCCCCATCGAGGCCTCGTACTTCTGTGGTGTGGAGATTTTTTAATGTTTGTGCGGATGACAAACTGAGCGCGGTTTGCACACTCTGCCACTCAAAACTGAGTAGGGGCTCTGAGAAGAGCAATCTGACCACCTCAGGCATGCGGCGTCACTTGGAAGTCAAGCACTGGGCTGAGTGGGAGAGAGCAAACGCAATACAACCTGCGCCCGGTCTTGCTGCCACTGCCTCTTCCCCTGTGTTGTGTGCTGCCACTGCGGTCCAGACTCCAGCCAGGACACCTCCACATCTGCCTCTGCCTCGGCTACTTTGGGGCCTTCTCCTTCAGCCTCCCCTTCCCCCGCCTCTTCGCCTGCACCTTCACACTCCTCGTCCCAACAACTGTCCATCTCGCAGGCGTTCGACCGCAGGCGGAAGTACGCCTCGAGTCACCCCCAAGCCAAGCCTTAAACTGCCACATCTCCAAACTGCTGGCCCTGGAGATGTTGCCGTTTAGGCTTGTGGAGACGCAGGCCTTCCGCGACCTGATGGCGGCTGCCGCACCTCGCTATTCCGTCCCCAGCCGCCACTACTTTTCCCGGAGTGCCGTCCCCGCCCCTGCACCAGCACGTGTCGCGTAACATCAGGCGGCCCTGAGGTACGCAGTCAGCGCAAAGGTCCACTTGACCACCGACTCGTGGACAAGCGCTTGCGGCCAGGGACGATACATCTCTTTGACGGCACACTGGGTGAATGTAGTGGAAGCCGGGGACGGGTCGCAAACAGAGACGCCTACCTACCACCCCCGCCCAAGATTGCCAGCATGGGTTCTGATAAACCCCCCTCCTCCTCCTCCTCCTCTGCCTTAACATCGCCCTCAGCCCGCTAGCTGGAAGCGTTGCAGCACTGGCGCAGGGAGACGTCAGCAGGCGGTGCTTAAGCTCATCAGCTTGGGCGACAGGAAGCACAGCGCCCAGAGGTGAGGGACGCCATATTGCAGCAGACGGAGATGTGGCTGTCGCCGCTGCA